>CM049594.1:8157188-8184688 GCA_026979955.1 Megalurothrips usitatus | reverse complement strand
CTGTACCAAATAGTGAGCCGAGTCGAGCGGTGCCGAAGCTGAGCCGAGCCCGTGTGCCGCCGAGCGACGCTTAGCCGAGCCGGGCCGCCGCGCCGCCGCGCCGGTCAGCCGGGGTCCTTCGCCTCTCACGCGGGTTTCCGGTAAGTTTGCCCGCCTCCGACCACACCCCGCCGCGGGCGCTGCCTCTGTCGGTAGGCGACCCGCAGGCGTGCCTTATCACCGGTTATCAACGCCCCCCTCCGGTCCCCTCCGGCCCCCCGCGCCCCCCTGGAGCCCCCTCCGGCCCGCCTGCTCCGGCTCGCATTCCGAACTTGGCGCCGGGACCGCCGCCGGGCCGCCGCGGCATCCTCGTCGGCAATCGCCCTTTTGTTCACTTCCTCTTCGTCCCTGATTGTCGGCCGGCCCGCGCCGCACGCCCCGCTGCACTCCCATCTGCCCTCTTCGCGCCCGCTGCCCCCGCGCCGCTCCTCGCTGCCGTGGAGCCCCCCGGCTGCGGGCCGCGCGGGGCGGGGGGGATGAGCCGCCGAGGGCTGCCCTCGTTTGCGTTCACGTCTCTGGGTCAGCATGCGGTACCAGAACGTCATGAAAAATTTCAAATCAGAGCCTGCCCCTTCGAAAGTTCAAAGCTTATAGCTGGGCTGGCCTCACCCGGCCCCTGTACCTTTATTACCCGCACAAACGGTTTGGCTCAACGTTCTGAGGCCGCCGTTACTGCCGGCGCGTTACCTTGTGTAGCCTCCACCGCACCGCACCTACTCACCTCCTGCCTTGCTTCCACGACGCCCCAATTTTTATTTTTTTTGCCCCCCTTCTCTCTCTCTCTCTCTCTCTCTCTCTCTCCCTCGCCCCCTGCCACCCTCTTCTTGCCCTCGCCTTATTCACTTACCCCCCCCCCCTCCTCCCCGCCCTCCCTGCTTCTACGGTTCAGCCCTTCCTTTGATATGATGAATTTCATTTCGCGCGTGCCACGACCGCCAACGCGCCGCACTTTCTTCTTACCAAATTGGAAGCGGGCGGGTGACGTCCACCGGCCGGCTCGGTGCCCCCCCCCCCACCCCGGCACACTCCCCCCCCCCCCCCCCCCCCCCCTCCCCCCCCCCCCCCCCCCCCCCCCCCCCCCTCCCCCCCGGGGGCCTCCCTCGGTGTCCCCGCGGCGTCAACGGCAAGTGTCTTTTTGACGACACTGTTTGGCGCGCGGCTTTGATCGGGATCTGTTTCCCGCCGCGCCTCCCCTCCGACACTGGGATGAGGTGGCCCCGGATGGGGCGGTGAATGTGTTTACAGGGCGGGCCGGGGCGGACCCCAACCCCCCGCGGAGCCGAGCCCGGGAGCACCGGGAGTCGGAGGGCAGTTATCGTGCAGCCCCCTCCGCGCCATCGCCCTTTCCTGTAACCCCCCGCCCCATTTTTTTTTTAGCCTCGACGATTATCTTTTTTTTATACATGTACCGTGAAAGGGAGGATGCGGTGGGGCGTCGCGCAGTGCGAAGTTTGTTCGGTTTGTTAATTCGCGCAGGTCGCTGAGTCGAAAATTTCGAACGGCGGGCCTATCTGGCCGCGAAAGAAAAATATGAAAATAAGACTGGAGACGTTTTATTTCTCCCCTCTTTGTCTCCGCTGCCCTTTTGGCGTGCTGCTGAGTCACCCGCCTGCCACGGACTCCCTCCCGAGGGCCGCCGCTGTCGCTGCCCGGAACTTTGCGAATTTCGTCTTTTCGCGCGCGAGGCGGAAACTTTCCCCGCGGTTTCGGCGGCGATTGGATTCCATACCTGGGCGGGCCGGCGGGCCCCGACGTCTCCGCGGCCAGCCACCCCCGCAGCGCGACGACCTGGCCGCGGGGCCGCGGGGCCGCGAGGTCACCGACGGGCCGCGGGGTGCACGACCGCGGCGAGCCGAGGCCGCCGCCGCCGCCGCGGGGCGCCGTCTGCCGGGCCCTCGCTGCCGGCGCGGCCTTTCCCTTCCGCTCAGATTGCAATTTCCCCGACTCGCCCCCCCAATTAAGAGTTCTAAACAACGGCTCGCGTTGACACTCGAGGGCTCTGGGTGGGTGGGGGGGGGGGGGGGGGGGCTGCCCGGGACACCCCGACCGAGGCCAAGAGAGGAGGAGGCGAGGGAGGGAGCCGGAGCAGGGCAGCGAAAGCTTTTTCCGGGTTGAAGAAGGGACTCTGGGGCCGCGGCCAACGCAATTCCCTGACTATGTGGGCTGGCGGCCGGTCCCCTGTGGGTGGGTGTGGGTCGGCTGGGCCTAGGCCGGGCTTGCGGGGGCCGGGCCTGCCGCGGCCCGCGCCGCCATCCCCAAGTATTTGTCCACGCTTCCGCTCCATTCCCCACGGCGTTTGCGTTGCCCGTCTCCCTTTCTCCTCACGACACGGCTGGCCGGGCCGCGTCCTCGCCGCCGCACCCCGGGTTTGTGTGTGTGCGTGTGTGTGTGTGTGTGGGTGTGTGTGTGTGTGTAAGTGTGTCGGCTAGGGTTTCGCATCGAGGGGGCCCTGGGCTCTGGCGGCTGCCAGGCCGCGCGAGGAAAAATTAGCAGTGATGATCCAGCTTGAGTGCCGCGGGGCCTGAGTGCCCGCTGCCCGGGGGCGCAGCGAGGGGCGCAGCGAGCGCAGTGTTGTCCGCACCGCCCGGTCGGGGAGGACAAGCAGTCGGGTCGGCCGGGGCCCGCGAGGGGCCCTCGTGCACACCGAGACTCGCGTTCGGGCTCGCGAGGAAAAAGAGGTCGGCCAGCGTGTATATACCGGTGTATTACGGGGTGTATATTGCCCGGACGCCTCGGGGGCGTGACGCAAAGTGAAACGAACCCTCCCCGAGGCAGGGCGGGCAGGGCGGCTTACCCGGGGCACTGTTATTATCCCTGTAGCACAGGGCGGTGTGCCGCGGCGGACGCCGGGGGACCCGGGGGGACCCGCGGCCGCCGCCGCCGCGCGGGCTTGCGGGTCAGGCCCGCGTTCTTTCGCACCGCCCCGCCGAACAGGTGTACGTCGTTGTGTGCACACCTGTCCGCGATGGGGCGAGAACGGCGCGCCCCGGAGGAGGAGGAGGAGGCAGCGGCATAACCGCAAGTGTGCGCAAGTTTTTTATGATAACACAAATCTGGGAGGGGTTCAAGGGAAGAAAAAAAATCCCGAAATTCGGTGTACGGAAATTGAGGAGAGGAGAGGGTGAAAAGGAAAACACATTTTTATAATTAAAAAATAATAATCATTGAGAGTTTGTCTCTCGATAAAGCGGAACGCGGCCGCGCTTGCGCCCGGAAAAGGGATTAAAAACTGTGTGCGACGCCAACTGGCGCGTAAACACTGGCCGAGGCTGTTTGCGCGTGCATCGTATTTGCTTTGGGTCTGTTATCGCGGCGGCGCCCCATCTGGCCGCGGCGCGCCGCACCAGCCGTGTGCCAGTGCCGTGGTGCGGCCCCGTGGGGCCCCCTGAGGCCTGCTCGGAGCCCCGCCGGGGGGTCCTGTTGCTGAAGGTGCCCCAGCCGCTGGGGGGCCCGGAGGCCCCGGAGGCCCCGGAGGGGGCGCGCGGGACTCGAGAGGGGCTCCGGGATCCGCTGTTCTTGGACAGTGGCATAACACGGCCGCGCGGAGAAACCTGAGGCGCCTCGCAGACGGGGCGGGGGTGGCTGTCTGTCAACAACAGCGGGCGATGTGGATGCGATGCGCGCGCCCCCCGCTCCTGCGGAATTCATCCGTTCCATGCTTCTCGCATTCTTCTTGCCACGAGTACTCCCTCCCTCTCTCTCCCTCCCCTCTCTCTCTCTCTCTCTCTCTCTCTCTCTCTCTCTCTCTGTCTCTGTCTCTGTCTCTCTCTCTCTCCCTCCTCCCCGGACTCGGGAGGCGGGGACCCGCGCGGACTGTGCGTGCCTGTCGGAAACCGAAATTGGCTTTGAATAAAGACAATTTCTGCCAGTCCTGCCACTCCTCTTGTCGCCCGCGGGCGGGGCCGCAGCACCGGGGCGGCAGCGGCATCGCTGCTGCCCCGCGTCCCTCTCAGTGCCACGGAAATGTAGCCCCGCTTCTGGGCTCGTCTTACCCTTTATACACTCCTCGCCCGTCTCCCTCCCTCTCCCTACCTCCCTCTCCCTCCCTCCCTCTCTCTCCCTCCCTCTCTCTACTCTCTCTCCTCTCTCTCTCTCTCTCTCTCTCTCTCTCTCTCTCTCTCTCTGTTTGTTCTTATCATGATTTTTTTTAGAGGAGGAGAATTTGATGCACGCGATATTTATCGGGTCGCTGCTTACCACCACAGTCGTTGCGACGATGAGGGGGTGGCGAAACAGGATATCTCACGCAACACAGCGGGGATGGCCGCACACAGACAAACACCCGCGGGGGGTCACACGGCCGCGGCCCGGCGACCCGCGCAGACGGGGAACAGGAAGTTTGGCGCCGGAGTTATGCGACTTCTTTCCCGAGGACGATGGCAATGGAGTTTATTTTGTGTGTCGAAGGGGATTGCCGGGGCCCGAGCCCGATGCCTCCCTGCCGGCCGGCCGAAGGACGCCTCAAGTTTTTTTTAAAAAAAAGCCGCGATCATCTCTCGCGCGGGCTGCCTTGCTGCTCTGCCCTCGGCGAGGGGCCGCGAGAACTGTAAACGAGCAGCAGTTGAACTGCAAAAACGATCCGGGGAGGAGTGGCCCCGCGGGAGAGCCGCACATTAGGCACTCTAAAACGCACGCGGAGGACGTTTCGTGTCGCGGCGCGGCGCGCTGTGTACGCGCGCTGGGTGAGGCCGGGCGCGGCAGGCGGGCGACGGGAGTGAATCAAGTGGTCGCTAAAAGCCATTGTCTTTCGGCGCCGGCCTGTGTGCCGCGTCCTACAATTCACTCGCCGCGGCCGGCTGCCACGGGCCCCGCACGGCCCCCGCACGGCTGAGGCCTGTCCGCCGCTCTTTTGTGTTGATGGTGGGAAATTAGAGTGGCATGCAAGTGTGTGTGTGTGCGTGTGTTTGTGAGCGCACCGCTTTATATTTGCGTTTCGTTCGGGACGAACAAGTTGGACAAGCTTTTTCTACTTCGACGAACGAACCGGACGCCTCGCTTTTGGCGATGAAAATAGAGGAGCGCCCGGGGTCGGTGCCGTCAGCTCGACGCACTCCCTTCCCGCCGCATCGCTCCATTTTCGCGAATCATTTTTTCCTCGTTTATTTTATTTCCGGGGCAGGAGAGTGGAGTCGGCAGCGCTGGTGTTGTGGAGTGGGCGCGCGGCTAGTGACGCGGGGCTGGGCCGCTGAGGAGTCTAGTTCTGCCCCCCCTGCCCCCCCTGCCCCCCTGCCCCCCCCCCTCTGCCCCCCCCCCCTCCAGCTCCTCCCACTGCGTTTTCATTCGGCGCCCTCAGCGCGGACGTATGTTACAAATGTTTCGACATAACCCAATATTTTCTCCGCCCTCCACCACCACCACTACCCTGCTGCCAACTTTGGGTGCAGAGTGGGAGGGGGGGGGGGCCGTTGAGCTCCCGCGTGCCCCCCCCCCCCCCACCCCGACACACCCGCGCTGCCCCCCCCCCCCCCCCCCCCCCCCCCCCGCTTCAGTGCCCCTCGGCCCTGCCGCCTCGCCCGAGAGACTCGGAGCGGCCGAATTTTTCCACTTGTGGTGTGGAACTGTCCAAGTCGAACGTGCGCCCCTATTTCATACTACCCGCGGCCCCGTCGTTGGAAATTTACGGTTCCGGACAACGCCGCTGCCGGTATTTCCTCGCAGGGCATGATTTACTTTCACTCCAGTTTTGGATTCACCTCTGCCGTGGAGACACGTGCGTCGCCTGGGTCGAGGGGTATAGACGATCGAGTCCTCCCGGCCGCTCACTGGAGTGCTGGAATGGTATCGTCTTGCGACGCTTCCCTATCTTGGCGAGTGCTTCTTCTTCTCCGCGGACCGATGGTTGTTTCAACTACACTGGTACCGGTTTATCCAGCGGGTGATCAGTTGGAGCTGCTGCTAAACTATCTTCCCTCCGTGCGTGTATGTACCCCCCCGGCCGGAGGGCCCCGCACAGACAGCGGCGGCGTGACGCCGTTGAGACGCGCCGCCGGGTCAGCGTCTAACGCGGGGATCCCCGGGGGATCAAGGGACTGACTGGGACAGCTGGGGGATTGGAAAATGCGGGGCAGGAGGGTGAGGGGGGCGGCGGCCGCGGCGCGGTGAACGATCGCTGTGCACAAAAGGGCGCTCGTCGCGTCCGCCGCGCCGCGCTGCGCCATGAGCGAAAAGTTGTGCGAGTTATCGGGGGAGGGGAGGGGGGCTAGCGCCTGGGGACCGGGGCGGACCGGGCAACGCGAGGCCGACTCTGTGCGCGCCAGCAGTGCCAGCAGCGCCAGCGAGAGGGTTGTGTGCGCCCGGCCGTGCTGTGCGCCCGCTGCCGCTGCTGCTGCTGCTGCTGCTGCTGTTGTTGTGCCGCGCCCCTCACACCCGGACGCACGTAAATTGTTTACACGCCAGGCTCTTTCCTGTGATGCCCTCCTCGCTTCCTATTTTAGCATGGCCAGGGCGCCGCCCTTGTGCACACTCTCACGCCCCCCCGGGCCGTGCCCGCCGTGCCATCGGGTGTGTGGGGGGCCCTCCCGGCCCGGCCTTGGGGCCTCTCCCCTCACGACACTCCCAGTGACACGCACTTCGCAGGGGTACTACGCGCGTTGTGCGCGGCCGCGTACACCATAAATCTTTAAAATCTCTTAAAGCTTTAAAGGGCGACATTTTGACTCCAGTTTCATCCCCCTTCAGAGGGCGACGATTAAAGAAACTCGCCCTGAAAGGGCACTTGGAAAGTTTGGGCGACGTTCGCTGGTGCAACCGGGTATTTGTTGGCCCTACGATATTTTCGCTCTCTCCACAACATTCCTTTGCTTGTCCCAAAATCAAGTGATCGACTCGTTATGGCACGAGATCCTCTGGCGCGCCGCCCCCCGCGGCCCCCCGCCGCCCCCGCCGCCCCCCGCGGCCCCCCGCCGCCCCCGTCGGCCCCCGCGGCCAGCGCCCCCCGCGAGCCACTTCCCGCATCGAGGACCTGGGGGCCGTCGTCGTCGACGCCCCGAGGGCCTTGTCTCTCTCTCTCTTTCTCTCTCTCTCTCTCTCTCTCTCTCTCACCGCTGCCGTTCCCGCCTTTGAGGTCGCTGTCCTCGACTTCTCTCTCACACTCCCTCGCGCTCCCACCCCTTCCTGCTGCCTGTCTCTCTCTCTGTCCCCGCGGTCCACCGCACAAACGCAGCCGCGGTCCCGGAAAACGGCTTTGCCCGAATTTTTCTGGCCGATTCGGCAATGTGTTTTATTTCGGAGCCCTGGCCGCCGCCAGCGCTGCCTGTTTTACCGTTTAAGGGACGCGTCCGTGTGCGTGTGTGTGTGTGTGTGTGTGTGTGTTAGAGAGAGACGGTTGTTGTCGTGTCTCGCTTGCCGCATGGGGTTGTAAAAGATCCCGTGCATATGAAGGGCCGCCGCGTGCCAGGAAAGTGTTTCACGATACAGGCTGTAAAAGTTGCCCGTTTGCCCAAAACCTTGGCTAGCCCCCTCCCTCCCTCCCTCCCTCTCTCTCTCTCTCTCTCTCTCTCTCTCTCTCTCTCTCTCTCCCTCTCTCTCTCTCTCTCTCTCCCTCTCTCTCTCTTTCTCTCTCTCTCTCTCTCTCTTGTCCTCTGTACTCCCTCCCCTCCCCTCCGATTCTCCCTCCGCTCCGGTTTTCGCAAGCAAGCAGTCGGTTCAAACCGACGACTCGTCGCCGCGCTCCGTTTTCCTCTTGTTTGGGCCCCGCTCTCTGTCCTCCCCTACTTCATGGACGGAGGGGGGGGGGGGGGGGGTGAGGACTGGAGGGGGATGGGGTGGTAGGTTTTACTTTGACGGCGCTCCCGTTCTCTCTCTCTCTCTCTCTCTCTCTCTCTCGCTGTTTGTTGCGGCCCGCGGTATATTGGCGGGCTCGAGTGAAAGAGAGACACAGACAGGCAGACGGAGACAGAGGGGACGACGGCGGGGGGCAGTGCGGGAGGGAGCGAGGGAGAGGGGGTCGTGCTAATTACGAGTCGCTCTCTCTCTTTTTTTTTTCGCCCACCTTGTTCGGTGTGTGGCGAGCGCCCACCACGCACAGACGGGGAGGTCCCCTGGGAGGTAGGCAAGGCAGCAGCGGCCGCGGCGCAGGGCCGTGCGTCGCGTTGCCTACCCCGCGGACCGCGGGCGCTGCGGCGGCGGCGCCGTGTCGGGGGAAGAGAGGCCGCCGCCCCGCCACGGAAGAGGCCAGCGCCTCTCGACTGTTTGCTGCGGGCGCAGCAGTGCCCCCCTCCCCCCCACACCCCCCGGGGGGACTGTCTGCACGGCGGAGCGTGTGTTAACCTCCCCCCCTTCTCCTTCCTTTCCCCCCGGTGCCTCCCCCGACGAGTGTCTCGCTGGTGCCGCTGTCGGGATTTCTGGAGACAGGCCTCAGCTCCCCCACCCTCCCCGCTTCCTCCGCCACTCCCGACCGACCACCAAGTCCCCAGGATGTACGGTGGGGCGGCTGTATCAATCCGGAGAGGAAGTGCGAATGTGTGACCTTGGCAGAGGATGCGGGGAGTGGAGGGGAGTGGTGGGGCGAGGAACGCCGATTGATTCGCGCGGGAAGACACGCTGCGTTTTTCTGCTGTTCGCGGCGGGAAAAAGGGGGGGGGGATGAAAATGTATGATGGAGACGCGAGCAGACGGTCTGGGAAGAAAGAGCGGGGCCCGCGGCGCGGTCCCCGTTCGTTCACCCGCGCACGGGGTGTTAATTACGATTGCGCTCGCTAGGAACGTGTGGGGAAATGTGGCGGTCGTGTCGGAGACCCTCCTTTTCGCCGTAATCTTTTAATGGTGAGGCACCGGCTGTGTTGTGTCGGTCTGGCCGCAGCCCCGCGGGTCCCTACTGGCGGTACCGGGGGCACCGGGGCGGGCCGCCGGCCCCCCACTAACTCTCCCGCCGGATCCCAGCGCAGTTATGCCCTTCATTACGGAGACTCGCCCCCCCCCTCCCCGCCCCGCCTCCTTCACCTATAATTAAGATCCGGGCATGACATTCCGCCCAAACCAATTTGCTATGCAAAACCAGCCCCCCCCCCCCCCCCACCTGATGGCTGCTTACCATTTTATTAATTTCGGCGCACCTCTCTTCTGTCACTTTCTCGCCGTGCCCATCATTTCATTTTATATTTTTTTTCTTTTTTTCTTTACGAAAAGTCCATGCCGCAGCATTTTTAATCCTCTTCCTCCTCTGCCGCCGCCGGGTCGCGCCCTGCCCGCCGCCACCGCCTCACTTGTTGGCTGTCAACTTTCCGCGCAGACGAGGCGGTGCAGCGCGCCGGCGGCCGCCTGTGCTGCGGGGCCGAGCCGGCCGAGCGGCGTCTCGCGCCGTCCGAGCTCTATTTTATTCATCGTCGGCCCGTTTTACTTTAAGAAAAGAGGCGTGTTGCGAGGAGGAGGAGGAGGAGGAGGAGGAGGAGGAGGAGGAGGAGGTTCCGTGGCTCCCCGAGGGGAATTATCACAAGCCGCGCCCTGCCGCCCGCCCGGCCGTGCGCCCTTTTTTTTTTCGCAAACTCGCACTAAATACGGAACCTCAAGGTGGCGCTGCGCTGGTCTCTCGCAGTGCTACAGCAACTGAAAGCCCACGGTGGTAGACGCCCGGCCCCCCACAGCACACCAAGGAACATTCCAAACAATTTTTTCTGTCTGGTCCTAGATTACTGTACAAAGGTGTTCAACCCTTGAAATTTCTGTTTTCAATTTTTGCACGAATAAAAAAAAAATGATGCCAGGTGGAAATTTTCAAACAACGATCCGGGAGTCGTAAATTGTTTGGAAAGTTCGTGGAATCTCTGTAAGGCGTTTTGAGTGCGGTCAGCGTGGGTCTGCCGTCGTGCGCCGGCGGGAAGCCGGCCGCCTCGTCGTCCCTGGGGACCGGCTCTAAGTGGCCCCGTCAACGCGGGGGGTAAAAAGAGGGGGCTTGAAGGAAAAACACGGTTGGGAGAAAAAAAAATAAAGGCAAATGTTCAATTTATATGCATGAGTGTTTGATGTGGTGGGCCTTGTCAACGCACGCGGTGAACATGTCCCCGTTCCCGTGTCTGACCGACAGAATAACGGTGCGTGTGTGCATGAATGTGTGTGTGTAGTGCGTGTGTGTGAGTGTGTGTGTGGGCGCGCGCGGTTGGGGCTTGTGGGTCCCGCTCCTCTATAGTTTATTCCCGCTTTTTTATCCGCCGTCCCGACACGTCTCTTTAGAAACAGACTATGGAGCTGGGCGTTCGATTGGGCGCATATGCCGTATGCATATAATTCTAGGAGAGCGCATTTTAAATTGATTTAATACTCTGCTCGCGTGGCGGCGGCGGGCGCACATCGCTTATGTATCGTACCGTTGAACGAGTGAGTGTGCGCCCACGTCCCCGTACGGCACGCTTATTGGCCCTCGCATCGGTGCTCAAATCCGGAAGGAGAGGCGGAGAGAGAATGGAAGAGGTGGAGCGCGAGGACGACCCGCTCTGTGTTAGCTGCGTGTGTGTGTGTGAGAGAGAGAGAGAGCGCCATCTGTGTGTGTGTGTGAGAGAGAGAGAGAGCGCCGTCTGTGTGTGTGTGTGTGTGTGTGTGTGTGTGGCCCCGGCCGCCTGCGGGTGTGACTGTATGGACTCGGGACTATCTTATATTCCCTTCTCTCCCCCCGTAACTTTCCCATATCAATTTCCTACTGCCGGGCCCCGGAGAGAGAGAGAGAGAGAGAGAGAGAGAGAGAGAGAGAGAGAGAGAGAGAGGAGTGGCGGCGGCCGTGGAGACGAGAGGGTCGAAAGAAAATGGCCGAAGGAAAGGCGAGCGAGATGAAGCGGACGGATTGATATAGTGGGAGCGGCTTTCTTCGGGCGGGGCCCGGTGAAGGGGGGGGGGGGGGGGGGGCTGTTATCAGATAGAAGGAGCCCGACCGCCCCCCCCCCCCTCTGACATGGGTCGGGCATGATTAGTGACCGGGGAGGCAGGTGGATCCACACGGGGACAGCGCTACAGCGGCACGCCCCCCCCCCCCTCTCTCTCTCTTTAGCCCGACCCCCTTAACGCGACGGGCCTTGCTGCTGCCCTGACCCCGAGATTCCCTCGTTTATACCGCCCCCCCCCCCGCCCCCCCTCCGACTCATTTAAAAATACTAACGTTTTCTTCTCGCTGCCCCTGAAGGCGGCGGGCGGCTCCGTGGCGCGTCCCCCGCTTCTGCCCCGGGAACCCCGCACCTTTTTTTTTTTCCTCCCCGGCGGCTCCGCTGCCGCTCGGCTGCCGCTCCGGGCGTCCCGCCGGCCGGCCCCCGCCCCTCCCGGCCCGTCCAGGACCTCCCGGCCCACGCCGAGGAGATAATTACACTTGTGCGTTCCTCGCCCGCCTTACCCGCACGGGTCCGGGGGCGGGGGGCTAAATGTCGCGAAACGGTACATGAGAGGCCTAAAAAGGGGAGTGGCGCGGACGGGAGGGTGCGGCGCTGCGACGTGCTCCCGGGGGAGGGGGTAAGTGGCCGAAAAGGACGTCCCGGAGAGGGAGAGAGACGGAGGCAAAGGGAGAGAGACAGAGAGGGGGGGGGGGGGAGGAGGAGGAGGAGGAGAAACAGGAAAAGTGGAGAGCAGGAAGAGGAGAGGGATAAGAAGGGGCTGGCCTAGCTGCGCTTCGTCGTCGACAACCGGCTATCTGAGAGGGAGAGGGAGAGAGAGAGAGAGAGAGAGAGAGAACGAGAGAGAGAGAGAGAGAGCGGGGAGTGAAAGGGGAAAACGGGGGTGGTGGGCTTAATTTGTAATTCAGAATGTTGACCACGCACGCCTGGAGGCTCGTGTGTGTGTGTGTGTGTGTGTGTGTGTGTGTGCGGCCCCGGACTGCATTACGGCGACGCGTCCTCGGCGGCCAAGGCGCCGGGCGCCGCACAGC
The DNA here is from genome assembly GCA_026979955.1 of Megalurothrips usitatus. NCBI lineage: Eukaryota > Metazoa > Arthropoda > Insecta > Thysanoptera > Thripidae > Megalurothrips > Megalurothrips usitatus. The sequence goes on along the minus strand of CM049594.1, from coordinate 8,172,810 downwards.
ATCCGCATGCGTTCCGTGCCCGCTTCATTATAAATGATGCTGCGAACCTCGACGCCTTTTCCCACCCGTTATAAGAACGGGTTTCATGTGTTGTGTACATCGCGTTGATTAGAGCCGGGAATATCTCCCTTTTTCTTTGTGTGTGTGTGTGTGTGTCTGAAAAGCAAGAAAATAAAAAGGATTCGCAGGCGGAAGATTGCTGCCTCTGCTTTCCCCGCGTATGTGAAGTTCGCACAACTCGGAGCTCCCGCTACACTTGCAGCACGGCAAAAGAAAGTGGACGGTGCTTCTTGTGAAAGTTTCTGTGCGGGAGCTCGACACACAGGGACCCTGCTCTGATGAAAACGTTCTTATTTCTCTCTAACCGCCCTGACTAAGTGCACTTCACCTTGGCTTCCGGGCGGTGTACGCCGGGCCGTATGCCCTGCTTCCGTCCGTGCACGTTGTCTGCCTGCAGCAGCGCGCCCGCCCGTCGGGCCCCGGCTGCCGCCCGGCTCCTGTCGGCCCGTCAGCCTGCGGCCGGCCGGGTAGGCACCCCCGGCAGGCAGCCCTGCGCTGGGATTGCCCCGGCCGTGACCGCAGGGCGCTTTCCGCTCGGCGGGCTCAGCCGGCACCCGGTGGGCACTGCTGAGCCCCCCCACTGAGCGCGCATTGTTCTCGGTTAGGGGACACGGCGTGATGCCCCCCCCCCCCCCCGGGGTGTGGGTGCGGTCAGGCTCCCCTCCCCCCCCCCCCCCCCCCCCCCCCCCCCCCCCTCCCCCCCCCCCCCCCCCCCCTCCCCCACGTTTTGAACGAAACGCCGCCGCGGTCGTGATGCGGAGCGAGGGTCGTTGCCGGCTGATGAATGGTCCGGTCCGGCCTCGCCGCATCAGAACGGGCATCACTCGCTATGAGTCCGGAGGGGGGGGGGGTAACTCTCTCTCTCTCTCTCTCTCTCTCTCTCTCTCTCTCTCTTCTCTCTCTCTCTCTCTCTCTCTCTCTCACACACACACACACACACAGAAAACACAGCGTTGTGACCGCTCGCGTCCGCCTCTTCGATGTTGCGGAAGAACGCTTTTGAGCGGTCTTGTTCGTGCCGCGACGGGAAAGTCGGATGCAAGGCACACTCAGTGCATCCCGGGGAAGCTGTAATTTAATCGTGGGCCACGACGTCGCGCGTTGTCGCCGCGAAGGGTCACAGATTTCTGTGATTTCTCTCTCTCTCCCTCTCTCTCTCTCCCTCTCTCTCTCCCTCTCTCTCCCTCTCCCTCTCCCTCTCTCCCTCTCTCTCCCTCTCTCTCCCTCTCTCTCTCTCTCTTTGTCTGTCCGTCTCTCCCCTCCCCCTTTCTCTCGCCGTCCCTCTCGCCCTCCCTACCTCCCCTGTTCCTTTCAGTCTCCGTCCCCCCCACCTCTCTCTCTCTCTCTCGCTCTCTCTGGCTGTCACCATCTCTCTGTCTCTACGCTACTCTGTCTGCTTCCCTCTCTGTCGGTCTAGTATGTGTCGCTGTGGCACTCTGTGTGTGTGTCTCTCTCTCTCTGTTCCAAAAGGGGCCCGCGGAGAGGGGGCTCAGCTCGGCAGGCCCGCGTCAGTGCTCCGTGGCTGATGCAGGCCGCGCTAGTGCTGCTTACGGGAGCCCCAGTGCGCGTAATGGATCCGCACAGCGGGATATGGGGCTCACACACACACACCACATACTCACACACACACATGCACGTGTGCGCGGCACGCGTGTTGACATTCCTGCGGCTGCTCTCTGCTTGTCATTCGTTGCCTTTTTTTCCGTTTTTGTGTGTATGTGTGTTGCGGCGTGCTGCTCGCCCTACCTACACACACGCACACATACATGCACTCACAGTCACGCCGCAGCAGATGGAGACAATATACGGACGGCCATTTTTACTTCGCTCGCGTGACGCCGCCGGTCGCGGGGTATGAGAATGTTTGGCGCGGCGGCGGTGCTGAGGCGCCGTAGAGCAGCAGGCGGGAGGAGAGAGGGAGCCGTCGGGGACGTCTGTGTCCGCGCTAAGCCCGCAATCAGTCCGTATAATTAGCGACGTCGGCTTATTGCGGTGTAGGCGGGGCCCGGCGGGGCGGGGGAGGAGGGGGCGGGAGGGGCCGCGCGTCGGGGCGGACCGTTCTTTGCGCCGCTGCTGCTGCCGCCGCCGCTGTCGTTGGCACGGACCAGCGGTAGGTGACCGGCCCTCCTGGCCCTCATCCCGGCTGTTGGAGTGCTTTGGCGCGCCGGGCCGCTGCCGCCGCCGGGTCGTTTCTGCTCGATTGGGCAGCGGGGGGTGGACACGGCCGCCTCGGCAGACGCACCGCCGCAGGGCAGCGCCCCGCGGGGCTCGGCGCGGCAGGGCGCTGCCTGGCGGGGCTATGGGCTTGGCGGCAGCGGTGCTCCCGCCCGCCCCCGCCCCCCCCCCCCCCGACCCCCGCCGCTCCCCTCCCTCCTCCTCCTCCTCCTGGTCCCTCGCTCCGGACGCGCTCCCGTGTAATATCGCGTCTCGATTTCGATTCGGCCCCGCGTCCGGAGTGCGCGTTCTTGTTTTGTCGTTTGCATCCCCCACAACGGCCCCCTGCTCACTCGTCGTGCTCGTGAAGCTCTCCCCCCCCTCCCCCCTCCCCCGTCCCCCTCACCCCCTCCCCCTCCCCCCCCCCCCTCCCCCCTCCCCCTCACCCCCTCCCACTCCTCCCCCTGCTGCTCCTTTTACCCTGCGCCGCCGTGGCCGCTCCCCCCGGCGGCAGCGGCGGCGCAGCTATAGGGTGTTTTCGCACCGGATGCCGTCAGAGTGATACACGAAACTGCATCGAAAGCGTTTAATATCCGTTTACCGCCTGTCGATGTAACGATCACTAGCCAGACAGGAAATTCGGCAATTCTTTTTCGCTTGGATATTTCGTGGTGCGACGGCTAGCGGAAGAAATGGCCTTCGCGCCGACGTCCAGAACAGTAGCGCCGCCGGGCGCAGGGGTCGAGGCCCCACCGCCGGCGAGGTCCTTGTGGTCACAGGATATGGGTGTCCGGCGGCCTCGCAAGGGGGTGCGTTTTTGATGTGCATGTTTTCGCGAGAGCCCTGGTGCAGCGCCGGCGTCGGCGCCGTCATCCTGGCGCCACCCGGCGCCACCCGGCGCCACCCGGCGCCACCCGGCGCCACCCGGCGCCACCCGGCGCCCCGGCTACCTCGGGCGCCCGTCCCTCGTTCCTCGTTAGGTGAGTGGCAGCGCCGCCGCCGCCGCCGCCACCACCACCGCCGCCGCCGCCGCCGCCGCCTGCCCTTGCTGTGCCTTACCTCCCGGCATCCTCTCGTTACTTCCGGCCAGAGAAGCACCACGCGCGGGGCCGCGCTCCTTTGTAGGAAAATAACGTGGAGGCGCAGTGTCCCCCCAATTAGGGGCCCTTGTGTTTTTTTTTGTGTGATTCTCTTTTTTTTTTTTGCTCCTCTCTACGGCATTGTCTTGTCCCCCCGACAGTTCTGGTTCGGTCGGTGCTGCGGAATGGATACGTCCCTGCGGCCGGAGCCGTGTTTTGCGCCCACAGCGGCGGGGTGCGGTCGGTTGTCGCCTCCCGACCCTCGTCCTTTGGCCGCCCTTTGCTCTCACCACCTAAATCGCACTCTCCTTCTCGGCCACACCGCCGTACACCACATTCTGGAGCGCACTCGCTGAGCCGCCCTTTTCCTCGTGTGTTGCAGAGGCGCAAGGAGCGGGGCCGCGTGCCGCTAGCCGCGGTGTGCGTCGTCGAGTGCGCCCAGGTGAGCTCCCCGGCCGCCGCGGGGTCCGACTCGTCCACGGCGTCCGGGCCCCCGTCCACGGGCAGCGCCGGCGGCAGCGCCCCCGCCGGCCACGCCTACCAGGTGGGCTACCGCGAGGACGGCCAGGAGTACACGCTGTACCTCATCGCGCCCAAGGACCTCGACCGCCAGGACTGGATCCGGGCCATCAGAGCAGGTGAGTCACTTGTTCTTAAGAGTTCCCCTAGCCGGTTGAGGGTGAGAAGTTATAGCTGCGGGTCAGTGAAGTAGCGGTGGGTCAATGTTCTCGCACGGCTGCCGATCCATGCGCGGGCGGGTGTGACTGCTCAATTTTGGAGTAATCTTTGTATTCGGGGCGTGCTCTCTTCCTGGAGGTTGGCATATTTTTTTTCGACCTCTTGGACGCGATATTCAGCCGGTCAGGTGAGGCTGGCAGGTGCGAGGGCCGTTGCTGCCGCTGCCTCGCGGCGGCACTGGCTTTCACGCCGCTGTCACGGGTGTCCACGGGCTTCGGAGCCCTGCGGGTCCTGCGAGTCCTGCGAGTCCTGCGGGTCCTGCGGGTCCCGCCGGCTCTGCGGGCGCTTTGTGCGCGGTACACACCGCCCGACGCGCGCGTGCCGAGTTGATGTATGGTGCGAACCCACGTGAATGGTGCGCCGGGGCGCGGCCCGCGGGGACCCGCCGGGGGGGGCCTCGGCTGTCGCGGCCCCTTTGCGGCCCCCCCAGGTGCGCGTAGCTGCCATCCCGAGCCCTGTTTCGATCCTCCTCCGTCGCTCTGAGCCGTCGCGGGTGGTGTGCTATCGGTGACATGCGCGGCTGAGGACCCCGGGGGAGGGGGATCCTGAGGGGAGCATCCCACGGAAGGATCCCATGGGAGAATCCTAGGGGGCCCCGGGGGTGAGCCCTCCTTTTTGCTGCGTCTCCTTAGGCGTTGTGGGGACACGCCCCTTGCTCCACTTATTCTGTCATCATACCGCCCCGCCCGTTCCCACCCGGCCCCGCGCCGCTCGCTTTGATGCACGTCAGGTCGCTGCGTCGCCTTCTGTGCGCTGAGCCGCAGTGGAACTGGCAGCCGCAGGCATCGCCAGTGTGCCCTTTTTTATTTTATTTTTTTGGGGTGTAAAGGTGGGGAAAGGAGATCAGCGCTGGAGCGGCGCTGGAGCGGCGCAGAGGCGGCGCTCTAATGGTGCCCCGGCGATACCTTATTGTGCGGCGGCATGCCGTCGTAGCGGTGTCTTGGTGGCGTTCTAGTGGCGCCCTGCTGCCCTAGTGGCGACTCGGCGGTGCCTGGGCGGGGCCTTTGCGGCGCCCTGGCGGTGGCTTACTGGCTCCCTGTTGCCCTAGTGATACCGTACCGGTTCCTTTGGGGGCGCTCTAGCGGCGCTCTAGTGGCTCTCTAGTGGCGCCTCTGCCGTTCCCCAGCGGTTGCCGGCAGTGCGCGGCCGGCTTCCAATTAAAAGTTTAGATTGGAGGTGTGCGCTCTCGACTCCCGCCCTCATCCCCTCCCCACCTCTCCTCGCACATCCATTTTTACATCGATGCGCCGTGGCGTTAATATTCCCTCAGTCAGTGGGGCGGCAAGTTTGCCCCGCCGCTTTCCCTCTGCTGTGTGCGCTCGCCGGGCGGTGCGGCGCCGACGCGGCTGGCTGCCGTTGTCGGGCCCTCCTCTCAGCCGCCGACGCCGCCGCCCGCGTCAAGGCCCTCCCCACGAAACTTGGCGACGCCTGATAATTATCATCCAGCGGGGGGCTTGATTAATTTTGGGCGTGACGGTACGGCGCCGAGCGCCCGCCAGGACCACGCCGACGTCCGGGGCCGGCGGAGTGCAGCGGACGCAGCGCGCCACTCGGCCGCCCGTCATCCCCGCCAACATCAACGCCACCATCCCGACCGGCACCACCCGGCCGCGCCGCCGCCGTCTCCGCGGGCGAAATGCCGGCGGCGGCGGCGTCATGGCCGATCCCCGCAAAGACTGGATCACAAAAAGAGGGATTTCCCGTTTCCGCTCCGGGATTAAATATCGACGCGAAAGAAACGAGATGGTGGTGTGTCGGTCGGGGGAGGGCGATATCGTTTCAGACTGAGCCGGGAATTAAATGCGCGCGGCCGCGGAGTGTTGCCCCCCGCGTCGGCACTGCTGGCCGGCAGCGCACGGCTCCCACACGGCTCCCACACGGCTCCCACACGGCTCCCACATGGCTCCCCCATGGCTCCCACACGGCTCCCACACGGCTCCCACACGGCTCCCACACGGCTCTCGCACGGTTTCCGCGCTCCGCCGCCGCCGGTTTCCGGAACTCCGGCGCACACTTTCCAGCCTTCGTTTCGCCCCAGTTTGTCTCCGGCCGCCGCGAGGACCAAAGTCGGACGAAGTTGGGGTTTGGGAAATGAGGCGGCGCCGACCTGTCCGCCGCCGGCCGCCGCCGGTGTGCAAACGTCCTCCTGGCCCGCAGCGGCCCGCAGCGGCCCGCGGCGCGGCGCGGCGGGGGTGCGGGGGAGGCCAGCAAGTATTGCCCGGGCCGGCGCCGCTCCCGCCTTTATTGCGGGGAGACACTTCGTGCTGCGGGCGCGCCCTACTATATTGCTTTATGCGGCTGGCCCCATCGTCAGCGCGCCTCCTGCGGGTCCCCGGGACCTCGAGGAGGAGCGCGCCGGGGTGGGTGCATAAATGCGGAATAAAAGTGGCGGCCCGACCCCCGACGATTGGCTGCCGCGCGCCCCGCGCACGCCTCGGCACTGGCCCTGATTGGAATGTCGATAATCGACGCTCGAGTGGCGCGGCGCGGCGTGGCGCGCTGTTTGGTCCCTTCTCCGTTCGGGGCCCAGCGCACACGGCAGCAGCGGGGCCCCGCAACAAAAGCACCAACAACAACAGCAGCGGCGGCCCCCGCCGGGGCGGTGGTGGCTGGGTGTCTGCTCGCTCGGTCGCTGCCCCTGCCCGCCGGCGCTGCTGCGGAAGTGAACTCGGCCCAATTTTTCATCCGGTAGGTGGCGGCGGCCGGTGCGGCGGGCAGGCCCGGCTCCGCCTCGGTCCGCCCTCACGCCCGCCCTGCCGGCCTGCGGCTGAAGGCGTGGGCGTGTCCCGTAGGCGTATGACAGATTATCACACGTTTTGCTCCGGTTTTGCAAACTTTTTTTTTTGCGTCTTCATCTATTGTGCGTTGGTTTATCGTGCAAGACAGTTTGCGCACTCAGCGGATGCCTTTGCCGCCTTTCAATCTTTCCACTCTCTTGATGAAAATTTGTACGCGAGTTTTTTTTTATTCGATTGATTCGCTAAAATAGCGAATGGAACTGGAGACTCGTATATGTTTTTTCCTGTGTGTGTGTGTGTGTGTATGTGAAGGGAAAGAAAAGGGAGGGGGGTTCCGGGCGCGTTCCCTGCAGGGTGGGTGGCTCTCGCCGAGGCTCCTGTTGGCTGCCGCTGCTGCCGCGCGGCGCTGCCGTTCGACCCAATCTCGGAATGGAGGCGAGTCCTCGCGCGTTTTGTTCCGGACAGAACGAGATTTAAAACATGTGAAGCTGAGACGCGTCGCTCGCTCGCTCTCTCTCTCTCTCTCTCTCTCTCTCTCTCTCTCTCTCTCTCTCTCTCTCTCTCTCTCTCTCTCCCGCTCTGTTCATGCCTGTTGCCACCGGCTGCCGCCTGTCGCCCATCTCTGATGTGATATGAATGTCATCTCTTTTATCCCCGCCTCCTTTCCATCACGGACAGAAATTGCGACGAACGCAATTTGATAGGATGCGCAGCAGAGCGCGCGCAAGCTGTCGTCAGTGTGAATAAAGCCCCTCCGACTCGATATTGGCCCTTGATCTGTTCCATCCCCGGTCCAGGCGGCCTCTGTCGGCGTCTCTCTCTCCCTCCCTCCCTCTCCCTTTTGCATTCTCTCTGTCTCTCTCACCCTCCTCCTTCCCTCTATCTCTCCCACCCTTCTCCGCCTCCCTCCCTTCCACCTCCCTCTGCCTCCCGCTCGCCCCTTCTCACTCTCGCTCTCTCTCCCTCTCTCCCGTGGACCCAACCCCTTGACCTCGTGGCCCACTCTTTATTTGGCCCGGCCCTCCTCATCTCTCGGCTGCTACCATTTTTCGCGCTGAGATGCGATACGCAATCAGGCGAATCGTCGCTGCGCGCTTTATCGCTGAGGGCACCGGCGGGGCCCCCTCTCCGCCCCCCCCCCTCTCTCTCTCTCTCTCTCTCTCTCCTGCTCAGCCCCCCGCCCCCGCCCCCCGTAGCTTCCGGTTTCTCCTCTTCTCCCCCGCGGCCCCACCACCAGGTTCCACCTCGTGGCTTTCTTGTTGCGGGCGGGGTGGTGTCTTCCCTCGGTCGGTAAGCTGGCGGGGGGCTGGCGGGGGGCTGGCGGGGGGCTGGCGGGGGGCTGGCGGGGGGCTGGCGGGGCCACCGGAGAGGCGCAGCACGCGGCGCAGGGTATCTGGCCGCCCCTGGAAATAATGCAGGCGCATATAATGAAGTCTGCGGCAGCCACTGGGGTGGTTGCCGCGCTGTGCGTCTCTCGGCAGCCCTCAGGCGTCCACCCCCCCTGGCGTCCTCCCCGGCGGCCCCCCTGGCGCGTGCGCCCCCCCCCCCCCCCCGGGGGGAGGCCGCCGCGGGAGCAAATGCGCCGTCATCTGGAATGGATGGAGACGAGATGCTGGCGGCAGGCCCGGCAGTGACGCTCGCCCGGCGGACATTTTTACTGTTCATATCCAAAGCGGCCTGGCCGGCCGGCAACCCGGCAGCCCGGAGCCCGGAGCCTGGAGCCCGGAGCCCGGAGCCCGAAGCTCGGAGCCCCCGGAGCCCGGGGCCCGAAGCCCCGAGCCCGGAGCCCGGAGCCGAGAGTCCCTCTTTGATTCGCCTGCGACGGACGCGCGCGAATTAAATGGCTCTGAAGCGAGGGCGCTTTTGCGAAAAGCGGCTTGCGGTTGCCTCTCTCTCTCTCCCTCTCTCTCTATCCCACTCTCTTCGCTCACCCTCTCTGCCTCTCTCTCGCGCGCTCTCTCGTTTACACTTTCTCTCTGTCATTCGCCATGCTCTCCTCCTCTTCCCTACGCACTCGTCAAGTGAAGCGTGGCATTCATCATCCAGCACAGAACCGTCCTCCCAACGCCCTTCCCGTCGCACTCTTTTTTTCCTTTTTTTAAAAAATGAAATAAAGTGAAGCACGGTTCAGGGATTTCGTTGCCGTAGGGTTGCTCCTCTTCTTCAGCGGGGTGTGGGGTGCGAAGGGGACTTTCCGCGGCGCTTCCCTTTACTCCCAATGTCGCTATCTGTGCGCGGGGTCACGTACCTCTCACACTATCTCGGCGTTGGTGGCGCTGGAGACCGCAGGCGCGGACCACCGCGCACGGCAAAATAACCCCCCCCCCCCTTTTTTTTTAGAAGGATGGGGGCATGTAAAGCCCCCATAAGGATCCTTCGAAAAATGGGATTAAGTTTTACCGTGCGGGGACCAGAAGACCGCAGGGCCCCACTGGGGCCCACTGGAGACCAGTCAAAGCGTGTTTATCTTTCACCCCACTCTCCCATCTTAGCCTTTCCTTCTTGGCGCCTCTTGTGCATTCCTCCCGTCCATTTATACGATCTCTCGCTTTTTCCCGCTCTCCTTGCTCTCCCCTTTCTCTCTCTGTCTCTCTCCCACTCTCCCTGACCCCCTCCTTCGTTCTCTCTCTGCCCTCTCTCTCTCTCTCTCTCTCTCTCTCTCTCTCTCTCTCTCTCTGCCGCTCTATTTTCCGCATTCGTCCCTGCCCTTGTTTGTGCCGCCGTGCTCGCAGCAGCGTCGCGCACCCGTTCTCATGCATTCCGCTTTTCGTCTCGTCTCGCTCGCACCCTTCTCCCATCTCCATCTCTCTCTCTCTCTCTCTCTCCCCGGGAGACAAAAGAGTTGTCGTCGCGGAGATACGCCGTAGGCGGGCCGACTGGCGCGGGCGGGCGGGCGGGCACGGCGGCTCGAGCTGACATGCGCCGACGAGAGGGCCTACGACAACGGGGTCACGAACTTGCGCTCGTGCGTGCGACGGGTTGGTGCTCACCCCCCCCCCCCCCCCCAAGCTCCTCCCCCCTCCGTCCGTTGTCTCCGGGGCGCGCGCGTGCTCCTTTGAGGCGATATAATCTTTGCTCTAATTGGCAACTCAATTCGCAAACCGATTGAAGGCAGCGGGAGCTGGCGGGCCCGACGGCCCCCGCGGGATAAGAGGGGCGGGCTGCTGCTGCTGCTGCTGCTGCTGCTGCTGCTGCTGCTGCTGCTGCTGCGGATCACTCGCCTCGCATCCTTTGACGTGTCTCGGGGGATGGTCTCCGTGCGGCACCCCCCGCAGAGGCTCATGGGGCGGCCCAGGTTGACATAAGGGTCGATATTTGAACGATATTTTATTTTCCTGGTGTAGTTTGTGGTGAAAAAAAATAAAATGAAATAGATTTCTTGGTGTCCGTACGATGAGTTTTAGAAGGGGGACCGAAACGTCGTTGGGATATTATCTAGCGAAACTCCGTGAAAAAAAAGTAACCATATGGATAGGTAATTGTTGTTATGCGTAGCTAAAATATTGGCCGAAACGGCTGGAAGCGTTGCTATGCGGCGAAAACTTGGATACGTTAGCTATAAAGCTATCCACGTGCTGCTTATGTTTTGTTTGTTTTTTTTTTCGCTTGCGGGCCGGCGGGCCGGGGGTCCCGCGGCGCTCGGTCGGTACAGAGCTGGCCGCCCCCCATTCGCAAACGACTCGTCAAACTTTCGAACTTTGTGCGCCGTATTGGATTGTTCCGGCAGTGCTTTGTGCCTCCGCCGCGGTAATGGCCGAGATCCACCTCGGCGCGGAGAGTTGATTAAAACGTACGCGCTGGTCTTTTAATTTAAAATTAGACGAGCAGCGGAATTGTGCCGGCCGCTTCTGCTGGGGGGCCGGCAGTGTTTGCCGAGGCACGGCGGGGGAGGCGCGTTGGCCGGGGGGGAGCGAGGGAGGCGGGCGGGCGGGCGTCCGCGGCGACAAGGGGCCTTCGCCTCGGGCCGCCAAACTTTCCCCCGCCGGGTTAGGTAACGCACTTACATTCCGAGGCCCCGGATTCTCCATACAGCTCGGCCCCCCGTACGTGAGAGGGGCGGAGGCGGGCGGAGCGGCGGGCGTGCCGCATTGTGGAGTAATCATCTCTGTAGTATCCTCCGCCGCGCTGTTGACCCTGGCCGAGATGAAATGTTTGCGCTGTCTGTAGGCCCCCGGGCCGGCCGGACGGGGCGTGGCCGGGCGGGGCCTGCGGGGCCTCAGCCCGCAAGACCGCGCGGCCGAGAAGGGAGGCGGGCGGCCGGGCCGAGCCGACCGGACCCGGAGAAAGTTCATAATGAAACCGACATTTTTATGAGGGCGGGCTGTGTTCCCGCACGCTCTGCGCTCTCGGCCCTGGCTCTTGTCGCCGCCGCCGCCGCCCGGCCCATACGTCCAGCCAGCGAACGAGTCAACTTTGTTCCCGCGGAGTCTCGTCTTGTCGTCGGCCGGCGTCCCCTGCCGGCCCCACGGTGCACCGCGCCCGACCGGCTCAAGAGTGCCGCTTGCACTGCTCGTTACGACTTTCCTAGCCGTGTTCCGAGTCGAATATATCATCTCCGGCGGCCAAACTTCAGCGTCTCGGGACACCAGATAAAGGGCGGGCGGGCGGCGGGGGGAAGGCGGCTGTTGTTGGTGCTGCCGATGCGATCGGCGAGGCCGAACAAGTTTGATTCCCTGCGAGTTGCGGCCGAGCCGAGCAAGCAGCCCGGGAGGGGGCGGACCGGCGTGGCGTGGCTGGCGTGCCTGGCGGGGCTGGCGGGGCTGGCGTGGCTGGCGGGGCTGGCTATCACAATGTGCTTCATTTGCAGCCCCCGGCCCGTCAGGGACTCGGCCCGGCCTGCAATCATCCCCACGCCCCTCCTCCGCCTTCTCCTCCTCCTCCCCCCCGGAGACTCCCCCCCCCTCTTCTTCCCTCCCTGTCTGCAGCCTCGACCGGAGACTGAGACTTTTGCGGGGCACCGCCTTGCGGCCACGCCCCGCCCCGCCCTGCCCCGCCCCGCCCCGCCCTGCCACGCCCCGCCCCGCCACGCCCTGCTTAGAGAGACCAAGTTTGGGGGCGGCACACCGGCACGGCCTCGGCCCTACGGCCTTAGCTTGACGGCCTCGGCCCTACGGCCTTAGCTTCTCGGCCTCAGCCCCACGGCCGTGTGTGGGCCGCTGCCGGTGGCTGCTGCGGGAAAGAGGACTTTGGGCAGGAAGCCCCCCCCCCCCCCATCCACCTCAGATTGGGTGAGGGAGCAGGTGCGTGGGTTCAGTTTTTTTTTTGATATCGGCGTACTTGAATTCATCTTTATAGTGGACCTGTCATGCCGGGAAAGAACCACAAATTTAATAAAGAAACAACGAAGTCTCCAAATGTCACAAAACGTTGAAAAATGGCGAAACTTTTGAAATTTTTGAACACTGCTATATTCCCTAACTATGACAATGCGGACGAAATACGGGATTTCCCTCGCAGTACGAGGCTACTCACCAAATTTAGTCCTGATACTCTCAGGGGAGTGGGGGATATAAATAACTGCGAAACTTAGTTTTTGTTCGTTACGACAGACTAGTGGAATCCCATTGCTGGACCTGGCAGTCCAGCCGCTCGTATAAAGTTAAACACGCTGCCGGCGGCATCACCTGCAAATACGTTGCGACGGCCGCCGGGCGTCGCGGCTCATAGCGGAAGCGCCCGTCCTCCCTCATTATCTCGCGGCGCGCGCGGGCCGCGGAGGGGGCGGCGGAGGCGAGGCGGGGGCGGCAAGGACAGGCGAGTGTGCGGCACCTTTCACCACGGCCTTTGCACCCGATCCGAGACCTCGTTAGGGAGTATCGCGATGGTATTACCGAAGTATAATGATGCTACAGTCTGGACCGTACACCGAGACCGTGTACGGAGCAATATGACAGTCGGCCACCGTTGTTTCAAAATACGCGGCGGGCCGATCTGGTCCGAATATGATGCGGTTTTTGTCGCGAGGCGTTGAGAGGGGCGGGACGAGGGGTCGGGTTACGTCAGAAACAGCGCTGCTGCTGCTGCTGCCCTGGCCCGCCGCCGCCGCCTACCCTGCCGGCGAAGTTTAACGATCCGAAATCAGGCTGTGACACTAACTGACTGTCCAGGAATCTAACGAGCGAAGTTGTGTCCCACCTTGGGCTGATGTCGGCTGCTCCTCTGCCTGCTGACTGGGGCAGCGCCCGCCCGCCCGCCCGCCCGCCCGCCAGCGCCGCTCGGCACCGTGCCCTAGCGAGCGCTTATGTTGATGCTAATTGCGTCGTGCCGATAAGTTTAGCAGGAGATCCGGATCCCCTCTCCTCCCCGGATCCCCTCTCCTCCCCGGATCCCCCTCCTCCCCGGATCCCCCTCCTCCCCGGATCCCCCTCCTCCCCGGATCCCCCTCCCCGGATCCCCCTCCTCCCCGGATCCCCCTCCTCCCCGGATCCCCCTCCTCCCCGGATCCCCCTCCTCCCCGGATCCCCCTCCTCCCCGGATCCCCTCCTCCCCGGATCCCCCTCGCCCCGGATTCCCCTCCTCCCGCGGGCAGGGACAAGGGACGGCAGGGCGTGGCGGCGCAGGGCCGGGGGCGCGCTTTGTTGCGGGAGGGCAGTGCCGGGCGGCGCCGCGCTGCTGCCGCCACCCTTACAGCGCGCCACACATAATTCTTGCGTCGGTCGGGTCCTCGTCGGAGTGCGCGCCGAGCTTGTCTGTGTTCGCTGCTTATCGCGGCAAGCTGCCTCCGCACTGGGCACGGCGAGGTATGCGCCGCTGCAATCCCCTACCCGTGATATGTCCGAACCTCCCGCTCTTCCTCTCTCTCTCTCTCTCCCTCTCTCCCCCCTCTCCCTCTCTCTCTCTCTCTCTCTCTCTCCCCGTCATCACTCCTTTGCCATCTGCTTCCTGCCCTATATCCGTGCTCTCAGTCTCTCTCTCTCTCTCTGGTCTTTCTCCATCTTCCGTGTCTCTGTCTTAGCTTGCTCTCTCTCTCTCTCCCCGACACGAGTACGCTCACTGCTCAGTGATTATGCGGTGGGAGGACGTTGGCTTTAGCTTTTGCCGGCTAGTCCTGAATATCGAGCGCGGAATTCCGCAAGCGTTGTTGCCCGCATCGCGTATGAATAACGCAGCGTGGTACTTGGCCGCTAACTTCCGAGCTGGCTCGCGCTCAACGATGCACACGCAGGAATTGAGAAACATGCTCGGCGCTGGACACGGGACGTTTAGTCTCCAGGACAGAAGTCTGGCAAACGCACTAAACTATTATTGCCGGGGTCAAGAGTTCGGATTCCCTGTCCAGTGCGGAGCACACGCTTGAGACGCGGGGCCAATGTGGAACGCACGAAACGTACCGATTTCAGAGCCGAGCAGTTTCCTTAGTGAAAGGCCCTGCGGGGCAGAGCGTGAGGCCGGCGCTGTGGAGGAAGAGGAAACGCAAGGTTACAGTTGATTTCCCAAATCTGTGGAAAATTTCTCGCGGCCAACTTTCTGCCCGAAAGTTTCCGATGAATGAAGCGTTTGGAGGCCCTCGTGTTCTAGCGGCTGCTGAAGTTCTCGTCGCCCCCTCACCCCTCTCTCTCTCACTCTTATCCGCACCTCCTCCCCCCGGCACCTCCATCTCTGTCCTTCTCACTCCTCCTGCCGCTCAGACAAAGGAGGCTTTCAACTTGGGAATAGCTCCGTGCCGCCGAGTGTGACAAAAGTGGGATCGCGCGCTCTGCCCCGAATCTGGCCCTCATCTCGTCTCCCTCCCTCCCCCAGGCATGTGCGCATATCAGATGAGGTTTCGATCCGGGGGCAGAGGGTGGCTGAGCCCCCCTTCCCCCCCCCCCCCCCCCCCCCCCACCCCCACACACACACACACACACACACACATACATGCACGTACGAGCGTGACCTGCTCGAATGCAGTCGCCACTCAATGAAAGCCAAGGCGTCGGGCCCCGCCGTGGCCCGCGCGGGCCAGGCTTGGCCACGGCTAGGTTGGGGGAGGTCAGGATTGACCCTCACCAGCCCTGCGGGGCCCTGTGGGCCCTGCGGGCCCTGCGGGGCCCTCCGAGTCCTCCGGGCCCTGACGAGGGTGTCGCCGGGGAGCGGCGGGGCGGGCGGGCCGCTGTGGGAGTGTTGTGACAGCGATGAGGTCGGCGGTTCCTGGCTGTTTGCGTCTGACGGCACGTTTACGTGTCTGCCCCGTTCTCCCTCCCCCCAGTCTCTCCTCGCCTCCCTGCTCTATGCTGCCTCGCCCGCCTCCAACAGACCGTAAGGCCGCCGCGGGGCTTCCGCCGCACTCGCAGGTACCCTGGTTGAGGCAGGCCGGGGCGGGCATGCTGCTGTACTCTTTGCGGCGGCACCTTGTACGGGCCCCGGCGACAGCGGCGCTGAATGCGCGCGCCCGCCCCTGTGGCGGCGTCTGAGCTCCCGGCGGGGTCCTGGCGGGGTCCTGGCGGGGTCCTGGCGGGCTCCTGGCGGGCTCCTGGCGGGCTCCTGGCGGGGTCCTGGCGTGCCGGGAGGAATTCCTTTGTGATTTGAAGCTGCGGGGCAGCTCCACAGGACCGCTGCCCGGCGTCTCCTTTCGGCCGCTGCCGCCTCCCTCCCCCCCAAGACCCCCGCCCCTTGCGGCCCGGCGGCCCCCACCCCCCGGTGCGCCGTTGTCATCTCGCCCACCTGCGGCGCGAATCATTTTTCCTACTGCCAGGCCGGGTTTGAAATGAAGTAATTAAGTATTCCCGAGCTGGACGGGTGGCACACAAGCGAGGGGCATGAATAGGAGAAATGACGGAGGGAGGGAGAGGGCGGGGCAGGGGAGGGACAGGGGGAGGACGATAATTTGAGGGCCATTAATGTCGCGGCATTCTGTTTTATGCCCCTCCTCGC
>CM049594.1:8123595-8156688 GCA_026979955.1 Megalurothrips usitatus | reverse complement strand
CTTCGCACGGCGCTTCGCACGGCGCTTCGCACGGCGCTTCGCACTGCGCTTCGCACTGCGCCTCGCATGGCGAACGGCTGACGTTGGCGTGCGCGGTCCCCGCTCCGAATGAGGCCAATCTGTCTGGCAGCTGAGTCTGCGCACCGTCTGTGGCGGGCCGCCTGTCGGGGCGGCTTATCTCCATATGACCCCGCCGCCGTCGTTAGGGTTTGTCGCGGCGCTCCCCGCGCAGCCGAGAAAAATAATGGGTTTCGAAAGTGGGCGTTGCGTCGCCTGTTTGTGTTTGTTTCTCAACTCGGAACGTAATTAGCACACCGAGCAGCAGCAGCACGGAGGAGGGAGAAGGATGGAGGTAGGAGGAAGGGAAGAGGGAGAGAGAGAGAGAGCGAGAGGCGTGTATGTGTGTGACAGACAGAGAAGGGGAGAGGGGCGGGAGGGGGTGTCCTGCCTGTCAGTGCAATTAGTGCTGCAGCGGCCAACAAGTTCGACTACCTCGCACGCGGCGGGTCGGTTTGGAATTAAATTTAGTTTGCGAGTCGGGACGGTGGCCAAATCCCCGGCGGGTCCGGCGGACGGCGGGCGTCGGGTCCGGCAGTGCGGCACGGCAGCGCGTCAGCGGCGCCGCACGGCCACATCCACCGGACCCAAAGTCCCGCCCCTCAGATCTGGGTCGCCTCCCCTAGTCGTCAAATAAGAGCAGCGGTGCCTCGGTGCGAGCAGCGTCCGAGCGCCGCCGTCCGATGCGCCGAACGTTCCTGGAAAGGTAATATTTGGGCGACATTTAATCACCCTAGGGCAAAGCAGGCGGAGGTGGTGGTGGTGGTGGTGGTGGGGGGGGGGGGCTTCGGCTCCCCAACCCCCACCCTCACCGCCTCAGACGGCGCACAAGTCGTCTTTGACGAACGCTCCGAGGCGTTTTGCCAGGCTGGCGTATTCTTTTTTTTTCCTCCCCCCTCCTTTCTTTTTTTTTAAGCACGCTGAGGAACGACGTTTCAGGAGCAGCTCCCGGCGCCCGCTTCGCACGGCGTAGGCAGGGGGGGGGGGGGGTGGAAACACAGAGGGAGAGCGGCACAGGTCTGCAGTTCCGCCGCGCTGACGGCACACCTGCCCCGCCCCGCCCCGCCCCGCCGCCGCGCGGGGGAAAGTTCACATGAAAGGCGCACTTTGCGCCACCTGGATTGTCAGCGAGGTGGTTGGCATCCCGAACTCTTTCTTGTTTCTCGCCCCCCCAGCCTCCCTCTCTCCACTCTGTGGCCCGAGACAAGCAGCAAGGCCCGGAACGAGACGATTGTTACTATGATTCCCATCGATTTCCTCGCTCAGCATCGCTCAGCACCGCTCAGCACCGCTCAGCATCGCTCAGCACCGCTCAGCAAGCCTGCGGTGGCCCTCTGGGCGCACGGGTCTGAGTGCTCTGGCCGCGCGGGGAGGGGCGGGCGCTAAACTAGTTAGGGCTGCAGCCGGGCGGGTGCGGCCGGGCCGATGGGAGTGGAGTAGGGCAGCGCCGGGCCGCCGGGCCGCCGCCCCAGGTGGCCACGGGCCCGGGCCGATCCCCCGAGCACCAAGCGGCGGCGCGGGCAAAAGAGGAGGCCGGATCCGAGGTGCCTGTTAATGCCGTGTAGCCCGTGGCCACCTTGGTGCGCGTGCCGCTGCGGGCCGACCGGTTACTGAGCTGGAGGATTATAGACTTCCACAACCCGAGTTGGATTCTTCGATTCGCGTTTGGCCGAGTCGACCGCGGTGGAATGTAATGCCTTTCGCAACAGAATGTCTCCATTCTGTCGAGAGTCGGTCGCGTTCCGCGCACGCCTCTGAAATGTCTCCAAACTGCGTCTCGGAGGCCCCGCGGACGCCGAATATGCCCCGGAGACGTCCCCGAACACCCTCCATGTTGTCCCGACAGTGTCTCCTCCGCGGATTCGGTTCCGCGTTTTCTGTGGCGCCCCGCCGCGGCTCTCCCCCTTTCGCGCAGACAGCGGGGGCTCTACTGTTTCGCGGCGGCGCGGGCCGGCGGGTGTCGGCGGTGACGGCTGGCGGCCGGCCGGCGGGCCGCCGTGGTCGCGGCGCGGCGCTGTCGGCGGTGATGAGGGAGGCGGGGAGTAATGGATCGGCCGCCTCCTTTTCTTGCGGTTTTAGACAAGGGAGAGGATCGTGATGACGCCGAATCGATCTTCGTCTCCGCGCGCGGCGTCCTCGGGGAGGGCGGCGGCGGCGGAGGAGGAGGCGGCGGCGGCGGCGGAGGCGGCAGCGGAGGCGGCGGCGGCGGCGGCGGCGGCGGCGGCGGCGGCGGAGGCGGCCGAGGTCCCTCCCCTCCAACGCCGCCCCCTCGACGCGCTCGGGCCGCCGAGCGCCGCAGCTGGCCAGCAAATTTGCACGCAAATGAAGGCGACGTATCATTGCAGTGGCCGATGCGGCGGGAGCGGGCGGGGGCGGGAGCAACGCGCCGCGGAGAAATTGCATTCCTAATTCGGAGGGGTCCGCGGAATGGACGGTGCTGATTGTTTGCCCGGCCGCGCCGGACGGAGCCGGCTGCCCGCGGGAGGGGGACTGCAGGGGGTACCCCACTGGCCTGATGGAGAGAGTTTTGTTTTGCGAGTAAGGCGTGTGTAAAGAGTAAGAGTCTACTAAAGTCTTACTAAAGAGTAAGAGCAAGAGAGTTAGAGTCTTCCCTACAGATAAGGCGTCTAACTGCGTGTCGCAGCGGGCACGGAGGTGACTGAGCGTGTGCTTGTGGTGTTTCAGCCTGCGCCGACAACCCCTCGCTGTCGGGCCGCTACCACGCGGGCCTCTGGACGGGCCGGCGCTGGTCGTGCTGCCGCGGCTCGGGCCGCACCGCCGAGGGCTGCGAGCCCACGTCCAACTGGGCGCAGCAGCAGCAGCAGCAGCAGCAGCAGCTGGCCGACGAGGACGTCTCGCTCAACAACAACTCGACGCCGACCCCGCCGTCGTCGCACGCCAGAATCGGTGAGTATGAGAGCTGCCCTGCGCCGCCGCACACGTCTCTGTCCCGCAGGCGCGCCTGCCCGCCTGCCAAGGGCCGCTGCTCGTGAGTGGAAAGGGTTAAGCAGGAGGCCGCCATCACTTTGCTGCTGCGGGCGGTCCGGGGGGCTCCGCGTAGCTCCGCGTAGCTCCGCGTAGCTCCGCGCCGCCGCCCGCCAGAGAGAAATACGAGGTTTTCATCCAGTCGTGTGTTGTGTGTGGCCGGAGGGCCGGGCGCTCCAAGGCGGCGCAGCGTGGCGGCTATGAAATACGGGCCGCACTGCGGGCCGAGGCCCCGCCGGCCCGGCCGCCGCTCGGGATAGAAAAGGTCCCCTATATTATCGAATTTTTGCGCCGCGGCGTCCAGCGAGCGTTTACGACCTTTGTTCGGAGGGGCGTCTGCTCTCACCACGTCTGTAAAAAAAAAAAAACTCACTCCAGCGACATAATTTTTTCGCTAGAAAAAAAAATTGCATCGCTCGGATTGGCTAGTCTGTTTTTGTGCCGGTTAGCGAATTAGTGTGTTCTGCTAAATAAGCGGTAAACATATGGACGCGCATATTGAGCCGACCCCCCCCCCCCCCCCCCCCCCCCCCCATCGTGCGGATCTGTCGGCTCCGCGCCGACACCCCCCGCCTCCGTGCCGAGCTGATCCGGCGGGGCCGAGCCTCTCACTCAGCTCTCGTTTTGTTGGCGCTCTTCCGGACCGCGGCGGGGCGGGGGGAGAGAGAGAGAGAGGGGGGGGGGGAGAGGGAGAGGGAGAGAGGGAGAGAGAGGGAGAGAGAGAGAGAGAGGGAGAGAGAGAGAGAGAGAGAGAGAGAGAGAGAGAGAGAGGGAGAGAGAGAGAGAGAGAGAGAGAGAGAGAGAGAGAGAGAGAGAGAGAGAGAGAGGGAGGGAGGCGTCGGACTTGACGTGGTCCAAGTGCTCTCGGAGCTCTCGGAAGCACAGCGGGGCAGTCCTCGGGCTCGGCTGGCTCGGCCTTTCGCGCCTTTCAGTGCCGCTGGACCACACGTTCGTGAGAAAGGCGGTCCGCGGGGGGCCGCGGCGGGGGGGGGGGGGGGGGGCGCCACCCGCACCCTCTGGCTGAGTCGTCCGCATGCCACTCCCTTCGGCAGGTCGATAAAATGGTGAATTCGGTTTTATCCTCCCCCCCCCCCCTTATCTCTCTTTCCACCTCCAATTCTTGCCGGTGCGGTGCGACTGCCTCTGCCGCTGAGCGGCCGGCGACTGCAGGATGAGAGGGACGAGCTCAGGAAGGACAGCAGCGGGCCGGAGGGGCGCCCCTCCCTCTCTGGGAGACTCGCAGGACCCTCACAGGTCCCTCGCAGGACCCTCGCAGGACCCTCGCAGGACGCTCGTAGGACGCTCGCGGGAGGGGAGATCAGTCAAAAGGCAGTCGGTGACGGCTCGTTTTCCCTCCCGGAAATAAACGTCGAAAGAAAATCAATCCGCTTCTGTCCCTTCTCCCCGCCCCCCGTCACCCGCAAACCCCGCGGCGGAGCGTGATGGCGGCGGGCTCGTGGCTGGAGGACCCCCGAGTAACGAACTTCCCCATTAGAAGTGAAAGCAAAAGATTTTCAGTTTCCTCCTTTCCCTTTTTTTTTTGGCGAGAGAAACAAAAAAAAACAAATCAGATGAACAGATGAAAAGAGAAGCGGAGGAGGTTCTCTCGCGTTCTCGGAGGCAGGAAGAGTAAACCCAGTAAACCAGGCAAACTCGACAGCCGTCAGGACGAGACGGACAGGGCCGGGCGACAAAGATGGACGGGACGGACGGAACGGGGGCAGCGAGGAGAGAGAGAGAGATGGATAGATAAGGGAGTGAGAGAGAAGAGAGAGAGGGACAGGGGGCAGTGAGAGAGAGAGGCAGAAAGTCGGAGAGGGGCAAAGAGAGAGAGGGAGGGGACGGGTTCCCGATGGCCACCACTATTTTCCCACGAAAAGCGCGGCCGTGCCTCGTCTGTTGTACCAACAGGAAGCCGAACCGATGTCATGACTGACCGGGGCCGGCTGCGGGCGTCCGGCCGGCTGTGACCCCGTCCGTCGAACTCAGTGTCTCTCTCTCTCTCTCTCTCTCTCTCTCTCTCTCTCTCTCTCTCCCTCCCTCCCTCCCTCCCTCTCTCTCCCCGTTTCTCTCCCGCTCTGAATAAAGATCCCCTTCGGGCGCGTTGTCGTCTTGGCGAGATTGGTTAAGTTTCCCGCGTCCTTCCGTCGGCCGCACAACAGACTCGCAGGCCGCTGCAGGACGTGCGGGCGCTGCGGGCGCTGCGGGGACGGCCTTTGTGGGGGGGGGGGGGGGAGGCCGCCCTTTGTGCGCGCAGCGTCGGGGGCATCGGCTCATTCCTCGCGCGAGCACTGCTTTCGTAAGCGCTCCGTCTCACTCGCACCCGCGGGCTGCTCCATATAAGAGAGAGAGAGAGAGAGAGAGAGAGAGAGAGAGAGAGAGAGAGAGAGAGAGAGAGAGAGAGAGAGAGAGAGAGAGAGAGAGAGAGAGAGACGGGGCCACAGTGCTGGGAGTGCAGGCAGCGCGGCGCGCCTCGCGGCGGCCATCAGGTAGGGAGCCGCGCGTTCATTTTTAATGCCGCCTGACGGCGGCGTGTCGGACGATCCTCTCGGCCCGCTCGCTGTGTGCTGCGCGCGCTGGCTGACAGTGGCTGCCGAGCCCTCTCACACAGTCCTGCTGCCGAGCCCTGCGGGGCCCTGCGGGAGCCCTGCGGGGCCCTGCGGAGCCCTGCGCAGCCCTGCGGAGCCCTGCGGAGCCCCGCCCTGCTGCGGTGCTACACAGCTCCCGCGGACGCATCCGCCCCCCACTTCCTGCTGCCTTCCTACCCTTGCAGACCGCTCCGCCCGCCGCAGGCCATTGCTGCTCGCATATCTTGTCTGTCTCTCTCTCTGTTATGTGCGTGTCTCTCTCTCTCCTTCTGTTCCTTTAGCCTCCCCCCCCCCCCCCCATTTCTCTCTCTCTATCTATCTCTCTGTTGCGCACTCCCCCCCTTTCCGATGCAGCTGAGACTGGCGGCGGCGCCATGAGAAAACCATCTCCAGCAGTGTTTCGCAGGATGTTGGACCGCGCAAAGACCGGTCAAATAATTGTCGCGCCTCGAAGGCCGGAGCCGGTCTGACAATAGGATCGTTCTGCTGTGCCTTCCGCGCCGTGTGTGTGTGTGTGTGTGTGTGTGTGTGTGTGTGTGCGTGTGTGTGTGTGCGTGTGTGTGTGTGTGTGTTTGGCGTGATGCACGCGCTCACGGCCTAGGTGTGGAGGGGGAGGAGAAGAACTATGCCCGCCGAGCCCGGCGTTGACGCCCTCCTGGGGACGACATGGCGTGCCCATTAGTCGGGCCCCTACCCCTCCGTCAACATGCCCGGCGCGCGAGCAGTCAGCAGGGGTCCAAGAGAGAGAGAGAGAGGGGAGGGGGCGGTGTTGCTGGAGGGGGAGAAGAAAGGGGGGGGGGCAACAATTTCGCTTTGGCGAGATGGACTCGGCCACATCAATCCATTCATATTACGCTACGCGCCTGGCACTATGCTGTCGCCCGCCGCCGCTGCTGCCGCCGCTGCGCCCAACTCAATGCGCTTTAGCCGCAAATGAAAATACGTAATCTGCGTTCGCCTCGTGCTGCGGCCTGGTGCGCGGGCGGCCAGCGCTCTGTGTGGGTGCTCTACGCCAGTCGCTTCATCAATGTATAAATTGGGGTGCAAACCATTCGGAATATGTGGAGTGTGGAAGAACCACCCCCATAACGCACGCGGACACTACATTAGTTGGTGTAACTAATTTCCGGTTGATGGAACGAAGTGATGAGCTTGGATCTGGCCGCGTCGCGCACCGCTGTGCTGTCGGGCGGGGCGGGGCGGGGCGGGGCGGGGCGGGGCGGGGCGCTGCGGTGGTACTGCGCCGCGCCGCGTGCCGACTGGGACGGGCGGCCGGGGATGGGATGCGTGGTCGGATTAGCGTCGTGTGTCTGGCGGAGGGCGCTCGCAAATGCGGCGCCGCCGCGTCTGCCGCGCGCTCTGTGCGCGGGCCCCTTATCGCACGTGTGAGCATCCGATACGGCGGCGGCGGCATGTGTGCCGCGCGTGTGCCGCGCGTGTGCCGCGCGCTGACGAGTACCAGGAATCGGGAGAGATGGAGAGGGAGGCCGCGTGACTGTCGGCGGCTGCGGTGCCGCGGGGCGAGCGGCCGCACACACAGCCGGCACGTGTAGCAACGTCGTCATACACGAGGCTCCGCGCCGCCGCCGCCGCTCGCTTTCCCCCTGTCTTCGGGGCGGCGGCCCGATGCTTTCATCTTGGTTGACAACGGCGGCGGCGGCGGCGGCGGCGGCGGCGGCGGCGCGGTATCAGAGCGGCGGTGGCCTCGGCGCGGCGGGGACCGAGTGGAGAAATTCTTCGGGATTGGAATGAACAGAGGGGAACGGATGCGTGGCCTGCATTGCCCGCCGCGCCGTCACCACCCGCTGGTCCGCCCGTCCGTACCGTCCGCGTGTCCTCGTGCCCAGCTTTTTGGGTGCTCTCCAACAGCCGTTGCGCGCGGCACGCGACACGCCCACGGTTTATTAGCAAGTGCCGAAACGTGTGCCCGACTTGACACCCCGCGGCGCCACGCCAGCGCCTCCACACACCTGGGCGGGGCGGGCGGGCTGTGCGGCACGAGCAGGTGCGACCAGCACGCCCCCCTCTCCCCCATCCCCTCCCCTCCGCTTCCGCGAGATGTCAGTGGCGTTGTAGTTTGTTCCCGAGTCAGCTGTCGGCAAACACTATACCCCCCCCCCCCGCCCTCTCCTCCTCACCCTAACTCCTTATGTCCTCGGCAGCTTTTGCACACGGGGGAAAATTTCTCCCCTCACGCGTCGTAAGCTCGCGCGACGAACTGCCTTTTATGTCCGCCCCGGGGGCGTGTGGGGGCCCCGCCGACCCGCCGGCCACGCCGGGGGCTCGTTTGTAGGGCGTTAGAGGCGGGCGGGGGCGGCGGGGGCGGCGTGTGCGAATTAGGACAGAGGCGACACGGCGGCGGCCCGATTTCCTCCCCCGACATCACCAGGAATAGGTGCCGCGGGCTGGAAGAGGAGCCGGGCCGGCGGCGCGGCGGCCTCGCCGAGGCACTTGCGGTCCTCGGCTCCGCGGCGCGCGCGGCGGCAGGGGGCTCATGAATAACGAGCGGCGCGTCGTCACCGGGGCCTCCTGACGGCCGCCGCCGCCCCGCCGCCGCCCCGCCCCGTTATCGAGCTGCAGGCCTCCGCCGTCACACCGACTGCCGCCGAGACTTATTACCCACGTGAGCGCTGCTGGAGATGTCCCGCTTTCATCCCGCACCGGATTTATGGTCGTCGTCGACGCCTCCCCCGAGGCCCCCCGGGGCCCCCGGGGCCCCCGCAGGGGTGAGCGAAGTGCAAGTGGGAGCTCGGCGTGTGTTCTTTTGCCCCCCAACCCCTGCTGCGGGCGGCGTTGGGGTCGGCCGCCCTACCTCCCCCGCCGGTCTCTGATTCACTCTCGGCCGCCACACGGCGGCGGGGCCGCGGGGGCCGGCCGGACTCCGGGACCTCGGAGCGGCCTTGCCCGGGTACCCTCTCGCCGGGGACACGGGCAGCGGCGTGGCGGGGCGTGGCCGCGCTGCGTGGCCGCGAGGCAGCAGCAGCAGCAGCAGCAGCAGCAGCAGCAGCAGCAGCCGGGGTCCCGGCCGAGGCCCTGGCCCATGAAATGGGGATCGGGGATGAGAAGGCGGGGATAGTATTTCTTGGGATCGTACCGACGCTCTCGCGGGAATTGGACTGTGATCCCGTCCCGATCGGATCTCTCGCTCGCACCGCGAGCCGGGGAGGCGGAGCGGGGCGGGGCGGGGCGGGGCGGGGCGGGGCGGGGCGGGGCGGGGCGGCAACTCCGCACGTGTGGGCATGTTGTCGTCTCCGTTGCTTCTGTTTGTCCGGCCCGCTGGCTGCGCTGCGAGACACGCCGGGCGGCCCGGACACGGCGCTGATCACGGCATACCCGGGCTCCCCTGCAGTCTGCGCCCTGCGCATGCGCTGCTCCATTATCAACGCCGCCGTCGCCCCGATGCTCCGAACTTTCGGCCATCAACCGTGGCGCACTCGACGTTGAGTGAATTCTAAAAGCGTCGAGCCTGGGAGTCGCCGACCTGCATCCCCTCCCCCCCCCCCTATCCTCCCCCACCTGTCTCTCCCTTTAATAATCCAGCCGGCCGTCGTACCCGGGCAATAATGAAGAATTCATGCCACTCTCTGGCGGACCCCCCGCGCGTTCGAAAACGCTTCGCTTATTGTGTAGTTTTAAGGGCGCGCCCGCGGGCTGTACACAGTTTACTATGGCTTTCTCTCTCTCTCTCTCTCTCTCTCTCTCTCTCTCTCTCTCTCTCTCTCTCTGCCGCTGTCCTGATTGCATATCGCTTGTTATGGACTGTGCGTGTGTGCGCGTGTGTGTGCGCGTGTGTGTGCGCGGCCCCCTTTGTCAGCGACACACTCCCGTGCGGGGTCGAGCTCATTTAGCGTGTATACGTGTGCACAACAAATCCCTCCCCTCTCCTCCCGGAGGGCACACACGGCTTGCACACATCACGCAGGTACAATGATTCACGCCCCTTCCCCTCCCCTTTCCCACCTCCGTCTGGCTCCCTTCCTCACTCCCGCTCCACTCCCGTTTCGCTCTCTGAAATCATTTTCGTGCTGTTCTACACCCTTACGTCTCTCGGCGTCTCTCTCTCTCTCTTCTGCTTTCTATCTCCTTTCCGCTATTTCTCTCTCTCCTGCTCTCCATCTCCTTTCCGCTCTCTCTCTCCATCTCCGTTCTTTCCTGTCCATCCCTCACTCTCTCTTCCTCCCAATATATCCCCGCATCCCCTCTCATCACATATAACAACAAATATCACTGTACACACCTCTCTCTCTCTCTCTCTCTCTCTCTCTCTCTCTCTCTCTCTCTCTCTCTCTCTATCCCTGTCTCTCACAGACAAAGTTCATTCAGGAAAAGGTCCCAGAGTTTGTGAAAATGGCATATGGTGTTGTTTGGTGCCCCGTCCGCCGTAATGCAGCCTTTTGCGCAAGTTGTGCCGTGCCGTATTTACTGCCAAGGCACGTGCCTGTTTATACCGTCGCCCTCCCTTCTCAGTTGCTACTGGCGCCCCCCCCCCCCCTCCCCTCCTCCGCACAGTTTCCGCGGTTCGATCCTGTGGAATAACAGTGACGCCGGCAGGTGGTGAACGAGTCTCGGCTTACGCTTGTCAGCGCGTGTGTGTGTGTGTGTGTGCGCGCTGCGTGCTGCCGTGTAACTGTGGCGCTGCGGCCGCGTCGGAGCCGCCCTCCCCTGCTCCGACCGCCCTGGGGTGTGGCAGAGGATGTCGTGGCAGAGGGGGTCGGGGACAAATTTCCCTGAATGGAGTTGGCAAGACCAACTTCCCACTGGTGCGGTCCCCGCCGGCCCCCGCCGGCCCCCGCCGGTCCCACACCACTCGCACCAGAGCGCCACTCTGGTCGCCACGCAGCGCCGCGCCACGCGCCGCCATCTCGCTCCGGCGAATCCGCAAGCTAAACGTGATAGCGTGTATGTGTGTATCGGCCAAGGCCGCGCGGTCCCATCTGCCCCGCGCCTCTTTGTGGCCGTCGGAACCGGGCCTCGGGCCTCGGCCCGGGGAAGGGGAGCGAGAGGCAGGCAGCTTGCCTACCGGCGGCAGGCGTGTCGGAGATTGCACGGGAAATCAATATTTTCCTTCTAGACGGGCCGTGCGTGGCGGCAGCGCTCTGACTCTCTGAGCTCGTCCGGCGAGGAGGCTTTGGCTTGGTTGCTAC
Organism: Megalurothrips usitatus; assembly: GCA_026979955.1. Taxonomy (NCBI): domain Eukaryota; kingdom Metazoa; phylum Arthropoda; class Insecta; order Thysanoptera; family Thripidae; genus Megalurothrips; species Megalurothrips usitatus. Next base: position 8,145,914 of record CM049594.1, on the reverse strand, counting down.
TGACCATGGCAGGCTCTGGTGTGCCGTGTCTTGCGTGCCGGTTGTGTTGCCTTTACACCGAGGCTGTCTCTCTCTCTCTCTCTCTCTCTCTCTCCCTCTCTCTCCTCTCTCCCTCTCTCGCGTACGACGTGTTTGGCGCAGGAGAAATACCCCGCGCGGCGCGAGCCCCGGTAGAGCGCCTGCCGTCCGCCGGGTAGGCCGCAGTGCGGCGGCGCCGTGCGTCCGGCTGCCTACGTTGCGCTCCGCAGGCGCGCGGCCCCCTCTGCCTCGGCCGCCGCCGGCCTGCGGTCCTGCGGGCCTGCGGTGCGTGCGGCGCTGCGGAGCGGGGTCCGGGAGGGAGCGGAGCGGAGCGCCCGCCATGCGCGGGGTAGGCCGCACTGCGGCGGCGCTGCGCGGACGGTTGCCTACCCTGCGGGCCGCAGGCGCTCTGCGGGCCGCGCCGAAAAGGCTCCGCGGGGAGTGGCGGGCCTCCCGGGCCGCCGCCGCTGCGCCCGATTGATGTTTTCGACGCGGCATCGCGCGGCCAGCTGCCGGAGGCTGCCGGGATACATCAAGTCGCCGTTCCATTCCCCCGAGGCCATTTATTTTCGGGTCCGGGCGGCGTGCGTGCCGAGTGTATCGCAGCCGGCCTCCGGCTGGGTCCCTCTCACCCCGGACCCCTAATGCTGGGTCCCTCACGCTGGGTCCCTCACGCTGGGTCCCTCTCACGCTGGGTCCCTCCCACGCTGGGTCCCTCTCACCCCGGACCCCTCACGCTGGGTCCCTCATGCTGGGTCCCTCACTCTTGGTCCCTCACGCTGGGCCCCCCGCGCACCACCCCGACCCCACGTCTGCAAGAAGGCGCGGTGGTGACTATGTAAATGCAGGGCACGGCTAGTCGCTGCGTAAAAACAGCTCAGGATCACACAGAGGTCAGCTGCTGGCGGCGCGAGAAGTTTGTTGTTTGTTTTGGACCGGGCGGCGGCGGGGCGGGGGAGACACAGTGCCGCTGTCCGAGCAGGGGTGCACTACTTGAAGGTCGTAACAACATGGCCAGCAGCAGGTCACAGCCTCCCCAACAACTTAAGTCCCTCGTTAACCAGGCCCGTGCTGCGTGGTGCCGAGGCCGGCCGGCCGCCCGCCCTCGAGCCGGCCTCCTGCCGAGGTGCGGTGCTCGCTTCGTCATCAACTACTCACCTCTATTTTTCTCGAAGAATAAGACGGAGTTTGAACAGAAAAGTGGACCTGGTGTGGATCTAGTGTGCGTCGCGTGTCGTGGTCGGTCTTGCATCCCTCCCACCAACGCTGCTCCCCCCTCGCTAGGGTCGGGGAGAGGGGGCTGGGGTGTAATGGGCACACTGGCAGCGTGGCGGCGCTGCCAACTTGCGAGCATCAATATTAGATGAGCGGGGCCGAGGCGTGAGGCGGCGTGTTGTCTAAGGGGCCGGCCGGCGGCCTCGGCGAGCAGGCCTGTGTGGGGCCCCGCGCCACGCCCCGCGCCACGCCCCGCGCCGGTCCGTGCGCCGCCTGCCGGGGGCAATAAAGGGACAGTGCTGCATATGCATAGGCCTAATCCCATTCCGGCTTAAGTGAAATCACGGCGCGGATCGCTGTGTGTGTGTGTGTGTGTGTGTGTGTGTGTGTGCACGCGTGGGTGCGGCAATATGGAGAAAATATGCGACAAGGACGGTGACACGTTCACGCCAGAGGAAAAGAGAGAGAGAGAGAGAGAGAGAGAGAGAGAGAGAGAGAGAGAGAGAGAGAGAGAGAGAGGGAGGGACGGAGGGAGGGAGGGAGGGAGGGAGGGAGGGAGGGAGAAGGCTAGGGAGACGGGCGGGCGGAGCTGAGGGGGGAATGGGGTTATACAACTCGGCGTTTGCGGTCCGTGGATGGTGAGGGTTACGGGCCTGTGCTCGTGCGCCGAACATGTGTGTGACACTGCGTTGTGACCGGGCGGGGCGGGCGGTGCGGGCGCGGCGTTATGGGGGTCGACAGCACGCCGCCGGGGCCGCAGGGCCGCAGGGCCGAGGCCAGAGGCAGTCGGACCGGCGGCGCTATGGCTCGGAACGCGCTGATATCGCCATAATATGCGCCACATTTTGCCGCCGCCGCCGCTGGGCGGCAGAGGCCGCAGCCTGCCGCAGCCGCCCTACCCCGCCCGCCCGCCCGCCGGCCGGCCAGGCCGCCTCCGCTGTAATCTCTTCTCTCTTCTCTCTCTCTCTCTCTCTCTCTCTCTCTCTCTCGCACTGCGGCGGCAGTCTGGACGACCAGCTGCGAATAACACTTTGTGCCAAACAAATACTACTGCGAATAATGGGGGACGCGAAGCGATGGGGATCGGATCGGGCTCCTCGCCTTTTCCCTTTCCGGCCGCGGTCACACCGCCGCACAGGGAAAGAGAATGAGAGAGAGTGAGAGAGAGAGAGAGAGAGAGAGAGAGAGAGAGAGAGAAAGAGAAAGAGAAGGAAAGAAGAGGACGGCGCCGAGGCGGGCCTCCGCTGCTCCCCTTTTTCTCGGGCCTCGCAGTCAGCCCTGGCCGCCCCGGTGCCCGGTGGCCGCGGGGTGTCAGGCGGTGTCAGGTACCGCCCGCCCGCTCGGCCCCGTGGGCCCCGCCGTCCCCGCAGGGCTGCTGGCTGCGATCCGTCTTAGCGGGCGGCAATCGGACTGCCAGTCCGCCGCGGGGCCCCGGCAGCGGGGGCTCTTCGCGGCGCCGGTCCCTGAGAGTGCGGGGCCGGTGGGGCGGCAGGAACTGGAAGTAAACATGCCACGGAAGGATTTCCTGCCACGCGTCATTTCACAAGGCGGATTCGCTGTCGGGGTGTGCGACACGGCGGCGCCCCGCTCACCTACGCCGGTGACGGCTGTTCGGGTCTTGCTGCCGCTGCACCCAACTGCGAGCTGCCTGGTTCTCCCACCGTTCCTCTCCTTCTCCCTCTTCTTCCCCCTCTCTGCTCCTCCTCGCTCTTCAATTTTCCTCGTGCTTTTCCATTACATCTGTCTTGTTCGTGTTTTTTTTTTTTGTTTACTTCTGCTTTTCGGAATCAGAGAGGCGACGCCGGCAGTGGAAAGCGAAGCCCGTGGCGCCCTGCTCTCTCTGCTCTCCCTGCTCTCTCTCTCTCTCTCTCTCTCTCTCTCTCTCTCTCTCTCTCTCTCTCTCTCTCTCTCTCTGCTCTCCCTGCTCTCTCTCTCTGCTCTCCCTGCTCACGGTGAAAAGGACCCCTGGGAAGCGTGTTGTGTTGTGTCGGCGCGGGCCGCCGCGCGTTTGGTTCGGGGTGGGTTTTGTACGGCTTCGGGAGGAAACACCGTCCCCGTCCGCCCGCAGCGGCGGCAGCAGCCGGCAGCCGTGCCTCCCCTTGGCAGCCTTTTTAATGTCACTGTTAGTGGGGCGCGCGCTCGGCGGCCCTCGCCGCGCGTTGCGCAGACGCAAGCGGGCTGCTTCAGCGGCAGCCGGCGGCGAGGGGGTGAGGCTTGGGAGGGCGGAAGGAGACGCGGAGGGAACCGGAGGGAACCAATTGGAGGGATCCAATTGGAGGGAGTGGAGCTGATCCCGCCCCGCTGCCGACGTCCGCTCTTTTCCTGCTCCTGCTGTTGTTCTTCCTGTCGGTGTGTGTGTGTGTGTGTGTGTGTGTGATGCGTAAGCCCTGGCGCCGCCACCTGCCGCGCAGCCTGCGCGGCCACGCTGATGGAGTGCATGATGAGGCTGGGCGACACATGGAGTGCGGGGGTCTCCCGGGGGGCTGCCGGGGGGGGGGGGGGGGGAGGAGGGCCTCGGGCCCCCCGGCCTGTGGCGTCGGGTTAGGCTCAGCACTTTGTCGCCGAAGCCCGGCTAACGTGGCGGCGGCCCCCCCCGCGGGTCCCCGGCTGCCCCGGCCGGCCCGGCACTACAACACGGAGAGCAGGCGGGGCCCTCTGAGAGTGCGGGGGGAGGTTTCAGGGACACAAAGGAGGCGATCAGCCGCGAGTTTGGTGCCGGCGGCCCGCCTGGCCCGCAGGACCGCGTGCGGCGCCGGATCACGGGCGGCGCTAACGTCGCAGAGCGGCCGCCGAGAGACACCCTCACGACAAGTAAACACCCTTTTTTAAAAAAAAAATCGAAAAAAAAACACGCTTTTAAACTGTTAATTAACGGCGTTTCCGTGCTCTTGCTCTCGCTGCGGTCACGCCGCCCGCTCTTGTCCGGGGGCGCACGGCGATCGGTGCGGCGTGGTGGCGAGATAGGAAAGGGGTTCACAAAGGAAGACGTGGGTGGCGGCCGGGGAGCGGGGAGGGGGGGGGGGGGGGGGTGAAGGGCGGCCTGGCGCTCGGCCCGTGGGGAGCCCCCGCAGCCCCGCTAGCGGCCTAGCGGCGTGCTCCTCCTCGGCACGCCCCCCCCCCCCCCCCCCCCCGTCCCCACGGCGGGCGGGCCGGCCGGACGCAGTCCCCGGTGCATACTGGGCGGCGGTAACGCTCGGGGTGCGCCGCCGCCCCCACGGCCCCTCCCCTCCTGGTTAGCTCGATACCGTTTCCTCTCTCCCTGCTACTCCTTTCCGTCCTTGCAGGCCGAGGCGCATAGGTAGCGTGGGGCGGCCGGCTGTCTCAGTACTCCGTGCTCCGCACACGTTTTCGGTGCACGGCTCAGTCAATAAGTGTCATTATACTGCATGGAACGCCCCCCGCGTTCGGTGTCGCTGACGTGATTATTATTTATTTATTTTTTGCTCTGCTTTTCGCGCCGCTGCCGAACATCTACTTCCACCCCCTCCGGCCGGGCAGTGACTATGTTGACGGGAGGTCCGCAGTATAAATCGGTCCGCAGGTCCCGGCGGCCCCCGCTGCCGCCGTACATTCCTGATCCTGGGCATTTTTTTTCAACCCCCTCGTTTCCACGGGTCGCCCCCCCCCCCCCCCCCCCCCCCTCCCACCTCCGCGCACGCAGTGGGGGATAACGGCAGAATCCGCCATCATCTACGTGAGCTATGGCTCTGCCTGCAAGTTTGCGAATCCCCGACCCGGCACCCGGCGCGCTTCTGTGTGGCAGACATCTGGGTGGGGCGCGTGGCTGCGCGTGGCTGCGCGTGGCGGCGCGTGGCGGCGCGTGGCGGCGCGTCGCGCGTCGCGCGTGGTCGCGCGTGGCGCGCGTGGCGAGGCCTTGCGCGCGCGCTGGCTGTGTATCGGAACTTTGCGCGCGTGTTTTGATTTAATTCCAATGCTGGCCATCGCGGCCCTGCGGGCTCGGCGTGGCGCGGCGTAGGGGGGCCGTGTGGCCGTGTTAGCAGACCGCTGCGGCCCCCGCCCTGCCCTACCCCGTTAGGTCACGCCCTGTTCCTCGCCAGACTAATGGGTCCAGGGGCCCCGGCTCGGGGTGGGGCCCGGGGAGCTCCCCTCCCCACCCCCTCCTCCCCCGACCACCAGCATTCGCTTGCTATCTGCGGGCCCCCGGCGCCCCTCCCTCCCCCCGGCAGCCCCCCTTCCCCTCTGACACCGGCTGCCGCCCCCCCCCCCCTCTCCCCTCTCCTACCCATCTCGGTCGACGAAACTCGGTGTGTAAAATAAGACTGTGGCGGCGCGGGGCGTGTGCGTGAATCTCACGAGGGGGTTTTGTCGCCGCCGGGGCGCCGCCGCGGGGTCTGCTGATGGCTTGCTGACGCCCCGCTGACGCCCCGCTGACGCCCCGCTGACGCCCCGCTGACGCCCCGCTGACGCCCCGCTGACGCCCCGCTGACGCCCCGCTGACGCCCCGCTGACGCTGACGCCTTGCTGACGCCCCGCTGACGCCCCGCTGACGCCCCGCTGACGCCCCGCTGACGCCCCGCTGACGCCCCGCTGACGCCCCGCTGACGCCCCGCTGACGCCCCGCTGACGCCCCGCTGACGCCCCGCTGACGCCCCGCTGACGCCCCGCTGACGCCCCGCTGACGCCCCGCTGACGCCCCGCTGACGCCCCGCTGACGCCTTGCTGACGCCCCGCTGACGCCCCGCTGACGCCCCGCTGACGCCCCGCTGACGCCCCGCTGACGCCCCGCTGACGCCTTGCTGACGCCTCGCTGACGCCCCGCTGACGCCTCGCTGACGCCCCGCTGACGCCCCGCTGACGCCCCGCTGACGCCCCGCTGACTTGGGCGGGGCCGGGCCGCGCGTGGGTGTGTCCGGCAGCCCTGCGGAGGGGAGGGTCTTCGTCTCTCCCGCGCTGTAACAGAAACCTCGCTGCGAGGTGACCACGGCCGAACGCCTCTGCGCGCCCAGCCGGCTGGTGCCGGGCACCGCGGGCCAAGGTCCCGACCCGCCGCCGCTGCAACAGTGTTGCGCAGCCCGGACTTTATATTTCATTTTATTGGCGGCGCGTTGTGCGCATTCCCGCGCCCGTCCGCGCGCGGTCCGCTCCTACGCGGCCAACTAAAATCTCGGATTGTTACACGTGGGGTGGCGGCGCCCTCGCACCCGCTCACGGGCTGGTTGGGGAGGTTGGTGGGAGACAGAGAGGGCGAGAGAGGGGGTGGGGGTGTCCCTTGTAGGGGAGTGAGAGGGTGCAGCGGGCGGGCGGGCGGGCGAGTGCACACCATGGTGGCCGCTGTGTGTGGGGTGGACAGATAGGCCCCGCCCCGCTCGGAATGGGTCTTAATTAACACGGCTGTGTGCCACCTGGTCTGTCTGTGTGTACACGGCGCGCCGCTCCGCACGGCTCAATTCATTCAAATCAAATTCACAAGGGCGTTTTATACACACCGGGAAACTCGTCGCGGCGTCGGGGGCGCCGCAGCGCGCGTGCCGGGCCCTATAGAGGCGGCGCTGCGCAAAATGTCGTCGATGCCCTCCATCGAGACCCGCGCAATCCTGAGGGGCTCCGTCTACGCACGTGCGGAATAAACTCACCGCGTGACAGTCGGCCGCCCCTCGTGCCGGGGCGGTGCGGCGGGCTGAGGCGGGTCCGTCGTGTTCCCTCTCGACTGGCGCCGCCGGCGATGGCGTCCGCTTGTCCAGCCCCCGGCCCGGGGGCTGTTTGCGATGCCGCCGTCTTCCATTCCGATTCCCAATTGTTTCTTTCTGTTGGCGATAAGGGACGGGCACACAGTCGCCGCGTCGCGCCGCCGCCCCCAAGGACGCCGCCCTCGGCGCCGGCCAGATCCCCTCTTCGTTTTCCGTCCCGCGTGCCACTCGCCGCCCGGCCGCCGCCGCCCGACCCTGCCGTCTCCTCTTACCCGCCCTGCCCTCCTACCCACCTTGTGCCACTCGCTCAGCGCCTTTGGCGTGTCCGCCAGGCAGCGCCCTCCGGCCCAGCCCTGCCACTCCCGGGCCTCCGGCCCCCCCCCCCCCCGGGGGGCCGGGCCTACATTCTTTCCCGGGCACATTTAGCTAGTCCGGCACGCTGCAATCAGGTTATAAATCAGGCGGCCTGCCCTCCGCCTCCGAAGGGGGGGAAGGAAGGGGTAAGGCCCTCTCGAGCAGACGACTATGCTATCAATCGGAAGGGCGTAAATCTGGCAGGCGGCAGGGGCCGCGCGTGCTCTAGGCGGCGGGCCCTTTGGGCGCGGGCTGGGCCCCCGCTGTACCGCTTTACCCCCACCCCACCACCGTCTCCGCGCAGACTGCGTCCTCACAAACTGGCTGATTGCGCCGAGGACGGGCCGAGGTCAGTCAGGCCCCCGCAGCAGTGCCACAGTGTGCCACAGTGTGCCACAGTCACGGCCGCGGCCCGCCGCTGATAGCGCCGCTATCTCCTCTTCCAGCTGCTGCGGAGCCGTGGCGGAGAGCCGGCGAAGGGTTTGTTGGGCGATGCGCTCTCTCTGTCTCTCTCTGTCTCTCTCTCTCTCTCTCTCTCTCTCTCTCTCTCTCTCTCTCTCTCTCTCTCTCACCTCCCCTATCGGGCCGCTAGCGAGGCGGTGCGGGATTAAGACGGAGCACCCGGCGCCGCCCACTGCCGCCCCTCCTGCCGCTAACTCGTACCAACATTCTGTCTCTCTCTCTCGCTCTCTCTCTCTCTCTCTCCCTCTCTCTCCCTCTCCCTCTCTCTCTCTCTCTCTCTCTCTCTCTCTCTCTCTCTCTCTCTCTCTCTCTCTCTGGACTTGATTTTTGGTTTCCGCGGCGCTCTAATCCGGATAGGCACGTGAACTCGGAAGTAGGCGCGGGAGAGCGCACGGCGCCGCGCGCGTCCCGAACGTAAACAGTACGCCGCCCACAAACTCAAACATGGCCCCGCCCCCCTCCCCTCTTTCCTCTTTCCCTCGAGTTGAGACAAACACGGGGTTCGAACAGCCCTTAAGCGCACTGCGGCGGGGCCGTGGCCGCGTGGCGCGGCGCGGCGCGTAAAGACCGTTTGCCGGAGCTAAGTGCCGTCCTCGGCGGGGCCGCGGCTGCCCTGCACGCATAGAGCCCCCCCCCCCCCTCAAAGACGTCCACTTATTTGCTGCGGATTTAAACGGATCCTATTCGCGGTGCTTGCTGGAAACGGGGAGAGGTGAACTTGGGGGGGGGGGGGGGGGGGGGTCTTCCTACGCATGTCACTGTGCTAATCGATCGGAACTAGGAAGCACGTCTGCTGGCACCCGGCTGGAGACGGCTTCCCCCCTGTATTCCCCGCCGCAGATTATTCCGCGGGGAGCTTTGGCTTTCTTCCCCGCCCTCGCCCCAACGAGATTCAGGCCCGAGCGAGCGGCGGGCTGGCTTTACGGTGCCGCCAGATGTCCGCCCGGCAGCCGCTCCCGTCGCCGGCGCTGTTTTTACACCGCCGGCCAGATTTCAATATTCGGCCGGGGCCACCGCGGGGCCGGCCGCGCCCAAAGTTTCGGGGCTGCCGTTGATTTTATGAAGCGTGCACTGCTTGGGCATGTAAGCCTTTAACTGCCTCCCAAGTCGCCGCCCTCCTCACCGGCAGACGTCGCAAAGTTTGGAGGCGAAAGCGCTCAAAGTTGAAGCGGTGAGGGCGCCGCAGGCCTGCCGGAGGACCGTAGGACGACCGTAGGAGCGTGGGACCTCAGGAGGGCTTCAGGAGGGCTTCAGGAGGGCTTCGGGAGGACCTCAAGGGGGCTTCAGGAGGGCCTTAAGAGGGCTTCAGGAGGGCCTTAAGAGGAGCTCGGGAGGGCCTCAGGATGACCGCATCGCGCCTGCAGGAGACCCGCAGGCGCTGGAATTGTTTTTTTTTTAAAGATATTTATTTTGATTTGCTTCTGGCGGGACCCGCTCAGCCCAGAGCCTTAGCACACGCTCAACGTTCCTCGGTTTTTGGAGAGGAGGGCGAAAGAAGGTAAAAAGTTGACCGAAGGGCGCGCGCGCGCGCACGCACACACGCGACACGTGCTTCGGATAAGGGCCCTTTATGTGACCCGCAAAGTCGTATATATACGAGAGATCAAACGCGGGCGTCCGTCGCGCTAAAGCTCTCCTCCATCGTCGCCCTCCACGCCGCGCCGAACCGCAGCACCACGCCACGCCGCATGTAGCGATCCGCTGTCACGCGCCTCTCAGCGCCCCTCATGAAATTGCCAAGAGGTCGTCGAGGAGGGGGTGGGAGGGGGAGAGGGAGTCGCAAGGTGGCGATGCGTTACATTTTTCATTTTGTGACCGACATGTTCAGCCAGCCACTTCGCTCCCCGTCGTTAACAGCGGTGGATTCTGGTAACTCTTGTGGGTTTGTTGCCAACGTGCGCCGCAACCCCACCGAAATCTTTCTGTTTTAATTTTTGGTGCAGAAATCGGGACGATGTGCCTAAAGACATAAGCATTAGTTTAGCGTGCGCGTGCCTGAATTTTGAAAACGTTCCCCAAACAAATCAAATTGCGGTTACGACCCACAATCCCCTGTTCGTCTCGGAATCGGCTTCAAAAATTAGCAGCGATGCCACCTTGATAATTTTCCTCTGTCGCGAGTCCCGGGGCTGGCGTTATGGCGGGGGGGGGGGGGGGGGCGTGGCCGTAGCTGAGCCCTCGCCACACTGCCTGCCGGCCCGCGCGGTCGAGTAAACGTAAACACTTTAAGGTGGCGTGCCAGGCAGGGCCCGCAGTGTTTTCTTTCCATTACGCGGAAGGGGGGGGGGGCGGAAGGGTCGTGCGGCGGCGTCAGGCGCTGTGTCGGTGCCGGCCGCCGCCAAGAGGTCCTCCCGCCGGCATCCCCGTGCCCACGGGAAGGACAAGCGAGATGAAGGGGCCCTCCTTCCATAGTTGGGATCCCCCCGGCCTCTGTTGGTCGGACCCGGCGCCGCCGCCCCGCCGCCGCTCCACGCGTGTGACGGGGCCCGCACACACCCGTGTAAGTGTCCCGCCCAACTGTCCAACTGCGGGGCTGCGGCTCTCCCGGAGAAGTGACACCTTCCGGCCGACCGCGTGCCCCGCCGCCGAGGGAGTTGGTTTACTTTAATTAAGTACATGCGGATGGGTCGAGGGGCTCGGGGGCACATCCCGACGACGTGCCGGCGTGTCTAGCGGGGCGCCTTCATCCCCATTAGGAGTCGTGCACGGAGTGTCGCGCACCTGCCAGACGCGTTCCCCATCGTCAGGCTCTACTGTCGGGACGTCGAGTTCCTAGGACACATCTCTGTTGGGCACTTGGGCAAGTGTGGCGGACCGCCGCTCCCCTCTACAAGAGTCCTAGGATCCAGCCTCCAGCCTCAGCCCAGTGAGAGAGCGAGAGAGAGGGAGAGAGAGGAACAGAGAAAGCGAAATCGTACCTCAGCGGCCACTGAGATACCGACAAATAAACAGTTTGCTACAGAGCATTCAAGTGAGCTTTAACCCGGCGCCGTAAGCCCGAGCCTCGCGGGTCCCCGCTATGCGGCCGCAAGTCGACCCGAAACGTCTGCATCTATTAATGCTGCGCCGTAACAGTTTTTGCTCCGCTAGTTTCACTCTGTAAAGTTGGCGGAAGTGCGGGGAGAGGGGAGCCTGCTACATCTGCGCGCGCAGGCTACCGGCGCGGCCGCCAGTCGGTGCACCGCCGCCGCCGCCGCCGCCGCACCAACTTGGCCCCGACAACCCCAAGGGCGAGGCAAGCGCGGAGAACGCTGTCGGGCTCGGACAGCTTAAGAGGGAATTTCGTTCCCCGCAGAAAGCGCGCGGGGCTGCGGGGGCTGCGGGAGGGCGGGGAAAAATGCATCACAGACTGTTAAACTGCGTTGGGCCCGGCCTCACAGTGTTTTCGCGCTTTAGTTTCGCCCGGTTCGCAGAGATTCTCACCGCTAGGAAGCACGTGCGGTGTGAGAATATAACTTTTGAAACCGTTTCTAGGACGGCGTCGGGGCTCATGTTCACTTTCCGCCCCGTTTTCCCCGAGCCGAATCCGGGTGTACAGGACGGCAGTACCGACCGTATACCTTGCCATTTAACACGAGTCTAAAAAGAAAAAGACGGAAAAGGGGGACATTTCGTAGAGATTATGAAGTAAAGTTCCAAATTTCCAGACGCATTTTGATTAAGTGTTCGCTCTCCTCGCAGAAAAAAAGAGGGTGCCACACGCGCGCTGCCCGCAATGCTTTGACGGCGCTCCGGGGGACCGTGATAGTCGGTGGCACTGACAGCAGCGCTGCGGTGCCTCCCAGTCAGTTCTTCTTTTCCGCTGGAAATGAGTAATATTTTAGTCAGACTTGCTTTGTCGGCGATTCATGGCGTGGGGGCTCAATGGCGTGGACTCCACGCAGTTGGCAGAGAGGTCCTCTCTCTCTCTCTCTCTCTCTCTCTCTCTCTCTCTCTCTCTCTCTCTCTCTCTCTCTCTCTCTCTCTCTCTCTCTCTCTCTCTCTCTCTCTCTCTCTCTTCCCCTCTCCGCCTGTCCCTCTGTCTCCTTCCTCTTTTCTCTCCCTCACCTCTCTCTCTCTCTCTCTCTCTCTCTCTCTGTCTCTCCAGTGTCGCATTTTATACGAAATGGTTTCTCGGCCGTATAATCCCGGCCCGCACCGCATTTCATGAAACCTCCAGAGGAGATGCACCCATCTCGTCCAGGGAGGGAAAAAAAGAGGGGGAAATATTATGAAAATGCCTCAACTCCCCAGTTTCCGCCGGTTCCGGCTTGTCTGTTTGGCGAGGCGAGGGATAGACTGGTCCTCCCATCTTTCCACCGGACAGGTTTCCACTCTAACTTCATTTCAATTCACTCCCCGAAATATGAAATATTCGCGGCTGCGTGCTCTTCTGTTCGCCCGTCGGCGCGACAAAGGGAGAGAAAAAAAAGTAACCCAATAAGACAAAGATACAAGCGCGAGCGTAGCATATTATGCAGTTCCGCGAGTTGTTGAAAAACCGCCTCTGCGCACGGCGTGGCGGCGCGTGGCGGCGCGTGGCGGCGCGTGGCGGGGTCGGCGGCATGTCGCGCCCTGGTGAGCCGGGCCGCGCCGGCCCACGGCTCCAGACCGTGAAGTCCCGCAAGCTCCGCGCTCGCCGACCATTTCTGCATCCCTTTGACCGGTTTCGGATGGCGGCGAACAGCGGAAGCGCGGTTTTGTTGTTACTGATTTGAAACTTTCAAAAGAAACAAAGGGGGCCGCATTATTCCGCGGCAGCTGTTGGGAGCGGCAGGCCGTCCCTAGTCGTGTGTACGGGCACACGCCCGCAGCACAGCGCCCGGCCTCGTGCCCTTGTTAAGAATTTCGTTGTAAATTAAAACTGAACGTCGTTCAGTAATTTTTAAAAAAAAAAATACGATGTTTCCTTCTGAATCAACGATGATGCCACTTTTTAAGCTGACGTGTTGTTGTGTTTTAACGCAACGTATCGTGTCGTGTTACCTTTTTTTTGCGTGAGTAGAGAGTTAGCTGGTGTGGCCTCTCACGTGCGTCGGACTCATTCGTGGTTTTGTTTCCTTGTTGCAGGTAAGAGACGGCCGCGTGGACGAACAGGCGGCCGCAGGCAGCGGTGAGACTTATGCCGCCCTAACTGCCGCACCCGTTTATCTGGACGCGTATTGTCTGGCCATCTCCTTTGTTGTTGACCAATTTCTCTGCTCTGTCGCGGCGCTGCCCCGGCAAAGTGTGCTCCTCTGCTGCTCCTCTTTTGGATTGTTGTGTTGTTGAACCTTAACACCTCCCCTCCCTCCCCCCATCCTCCTTACCCGCACCTCTTAGCTCACCTCGCTCGTCTCTCTGTCTCCCTCTCTCTTTCTCTCCCTCCACCTTATTTTCAATCCGTCTTCGTCTTGGGCGAGTGCAGCGACCCGGTGGCTGCGGTGCCCTGGCGGGCCTGGCGGTGCCCGTGGGCCCCGCGGCCCGCTGTGGCTGCCTCCGTCACGCCCCGCCACGCCACGCCGTCCGCCGGACTCGCCGCGGACGCGGCCCCGTAGCGGCCCATAGCGGCTCGCGCGCTCCCCTCCTCGCCTCCGCTCCGCTCCGCTCCTCTCTCCTCTCCTCTCCTCTCCTCTCCTCTCCTCTCCTCTCCTCTCCTCTCCTCTTCTCCTGCCTGCGCCGCCGCTGCGCCGCCGCCGCCGCCGCCGCCGCCCGGGATGGGATGGGAAGGAGCGGGAGAGGAGGAGGAGGAGGCCTCGGAGGCACCAGTCCCGGTGAGACTGGCGTCCCGTCGCCGTCGTCGGCGAAGCGTCGGCGTCGTGCCGTGCCGTCGCCGCCGCCGCCGCGTTGTGCCGTGGTCTCTCTCCCCCGTTGGGTACTAATGTGTGCGTGTGTGTGTGTGTGTGTGTGTGTGTGTGTGTGTGTGTGTGTGTGTGTGTGTGTTCGCGGCTGCCGGAGTGTTCAGGGGAGTGTTCGTGGCGATGGCCCTGCAGGCTAGTGCACCAGGCCCAGCAGTAGGCCGGGCTGGCTGGCTGGCTGGCTGGCTCTGGGCCGGTGGTGCAGCAGATGCCTCCCCCCCCCCCCCCCCCCCCCCTCCCTTCCCCCTTGCGGTGCCCTCTTCGGGTGGCTTCTGCTCGGCGAGTCGTGCCCACGGCAGACCGTTGGCAGACAACTCGGAAAAATTATTTCCCCGACGTCTGACCCAAATGTTCTCGGCGAAAAGCTGTGAATAACGTTTGCGGGTTAAGACCGTTCCTGTCCCGGTCTCGTCCCGCGAGTGTGTCCGCGTTCATGTCCCGCGGTCATAAGGTGTTGAAAACTGACTTTCCCGGCTGGGCTCCGTGCGGGAGACGGGGGGGCAGACTTATCATGGCAGGCCGGCGGAAAACCGTGGCGGACCATATGAGCGGCCATGCCGCGATCATGGCCGACCGTTGCATCCCATGGCGCGGGTCGTGCGGCATGGCAACGCATGGCAGCCCATGGCAGCCCATGGCCACCGCAGCTCGCCCACCTGGTGCAGGCCAGCTGATCGGCCAGGTGCGCTGGGCCCGCGTCGCCCTGAACGAAGGGCTTGAGGACGCCGGCCTCACCTCCGCTGCCCCCGGCTCCGTGGGAACCGGCTCGCCATTGTTCCTGGCCGTCTTTGTCGATCATGACGCTCTCTCGGTCGTTTGTCTATAAGTAAATAATGGCAGTCTCTCCCTCTGTCCGTCTCTCTCTCTCTCTCTCTCTCTTCTCTCTCTCTCTCTCTCTCTCTCTCTCTCTCTCTCTCTCTCTCTCTCTCTGGTGCGGCGAGAAAGTGGGCGGAATATGAGAATTGATTTGGCGGGTCGCTGCGCCCGCTTGAGAGGGTACTTGTTCATTCCGTGTGCGTTGCGGCGCGGACGGCCGAGTCCTTCCAATCCTTTCTCTCATTGTCATCGGCGGGCCGTCCCGACGCGTCGCCTACTGAGTTTGAATTGTCAACCACGCACCGTGTGTGTGTGTGTGTGTGTGTGTGTGCGGGCGCGTGATGGGAGAGGGGAACCTCCCCTCCCCTCCTCTCCTCCTCTCCTCCTCTCCTCCTTACAGACCGTGGCCGCCCGTTACCTCTGCGGCCGTGGGCTCGCCCCCACACGAGCGGCGCATCGCGTTTCGTGCCTTTGGCCGTGCAATGCCATCGCGTTCCGTCGTGGCCTACGGAGGTCTCGGCAGCAGCGCGCCAGGGGAGAAAAAAATATGTACATGGCAGCAGATGTGCAAAAGAAGAAAAAGAGAGAGAGAGACAGGGAAAGGGGAAAAAAAATAAAATCTGCCATGTGTAGGTGGCACAAATTAGATTCTCTGTTGATTCAGCCGATGGTATGCTGATTTATGTTTATTGAATTATACACTTATCTGCTGCAGCAAGGGAAAAAAAAGCACGTTTTAGACTTTTTGGAGGCAAGCGCCGACACGGGCTGTGCCTAGCTTATTCCCGCCCGAGGAGATGGCCCGCATCCCCCTGGCTGTCGCCGCTGTCGCCGCTGTCGCCGCTGTCGCTCGTAGTTAGCGGCCCATTCAGCGGGGCGCGCGTGCCGATCCGGTGGCGTGTGAGGCGCCGAGCTGTTGTATCGTGTGACCTGCCGCCTCCCTGTCACCCGCTTCGCCCCTGTTCGGCTCTCGCGTGAAAAGCTGCTGCTTGTCCTGAAAAGAAAAGAAAAAGAGGAAAAAAAAAATATTTATTTTCCGTGCTTTGAGTCGCACTCTGGGAAAACCAGAGCAGCCAGCCAGCGGCCCCGGTTTTCCCCGAGCGGCGCGCGTTTTGGGAAAGCACCACGCCCCCTGTCGCAGCGCATTCTGTTGGTCTTGAAGGAGCGCGGCGGCAGCGGCGGCGGCGGCGTGGAGGGAGCCCCCGGGGGGGGGGGAGGGGGGCTCTTTGGCGGAGACGTTTCTCGAGTAATTAGGGCTGCAAGCTGCACTAAGAGCGCCCCGTTTAGACTAGCATCGAGTCACCTCGGCTCGGCACGGCCCGGCACGGCACGGCCCGGTCTCTACGGCTCGCCAAGGATTATTACGGCACCGAGCTTTAACCCGCCGTGCCGGCGGGTCGCGTTGTGCTGTGCCCCCTGCTCATCACTCCGGCAGGATTTCTATGGCGGTTGTGTGTGTGTGTGTGTGTGCTTGTTTGTGTGTGTGTGCTTGTGCGTGTGTGTGTGCTCACGGCCCTTACATTCGCACCACGGGTTGCAGCATCGTCGCCGCTGTTGAACGCCACCGCCTTGTCCGAGGCCGGCGGGGAGCACGCAGCGGAGGCCTCTAGCCCCGTGACTATGTAGCAAGCAGGCGGTGCGCGCGCGCTCTTGTGCGTGTGTGTGTGTGTGTGTGTGTGCCAAAGGTGTTTCCGTGCGTGTGCCGTGCGCGCCTCATGACACCATGAAAGTGTTTGGCTGCCGCCTGCCGTTTTGGAACATTTCTACCTTATCAGGTGAGACCGTCGTCGCCTCCCCCTGGGGGGCTCCTTGATGTCGGCCGGGCTCGGCTGGGTTCAGCGATTTTAAATTCTTGAACTTCTTTGCTAAAAGACGGGTTTGACCTCATTATTCTCGTCACAAAGCGGCCGTAAAACGCCAAGATTTCGTAGCAAAATTTTCTTTCTAAGGCAAAGCGGTCGACGCAATTGGTATACACTTAAAGGGACGGTTGTGGACCTTTCGGATTCTTATCAAACTATTTGAGTGCGGCTAAAACGCACGGCAGGAGAAAATACACGGCAAGCAAAAAACTTTTTTTTTTTTAGAAGGATAGTACATGTAGGGCACCACCCATAAGAAACAAGAGGACCTTCTTTTACCGTGTTGCGGGGAAAATGCGCGCAAGGCTTCGATTCCGCCCAACTTTCCATCGACCCTCTCCCGAGGCCCGAAGGCATCGCCGGGGGCGGGGCGCGGCGTGAACAGACGCACGTGTCGCAGGGGAGGGCCGGGGCCGGGGCCGGGCGCTGCCGGCGGTACGCGGCTCCTCCATTACCTAATCTTTGGCTTGCGGTGCCTGCGAGTTTTGATCCGGCCCGGGCACACACTTGGGGCTTAGACAGCGCCCCCCCCCCCCCCCCCCCGCCGCCCCCTCCGGCCCTCCTCCGGGCCCCCTCCGGGCCCCCACCGGGCCCCCACCGGGCCCCCACCGGGCCCCCACCGGGCCCCCACCGGGCCCCCACCGGGCCCCCACCGGGCCCCCACCGGGCTGAGCTCTGGCTGAGCCGGCCTGCCGCCGGACTTACAGCGGTACGGTCCGGGCCGGGGGACCCGCAGGACCCGCAGGACCCGCAGGGCCGTGCTGTGCCTGAGCCGAGGATAACAAATATTAACATAACAAAGAGCGTGGCCCACTCGGGATGCATCACGGCGGGCACCACGGCGGGCACCGCGGCCCCGCGGCACCAGTTTTGTTCTCAGGTTCGTTGACTGGCGGCGCGACGACGCGGAAGGTAAACACGAGGCCGTCGGGTTCGGCTTTCGGTCTGCGAGTCTCCCCCCCGTCTGTGCGACGCGGAGTAAAACTGTTACGGGAGCGCGCGCTCGGCTTACACCCGTTGGAGTGTCTGGGCACGGCGGGTGAAGCGCCGTGCAGGGTAGGCTGCCGCGGCGCCCGCGTGCCCGCGTGTCGTGCGGGCCGGCCTACCCCGCCACCCGCGGGCGCTCTTCGGCGGCTTTTCCCGGAGGGTACGCCTCGAGCGCTGCCGCCGCCGCCGCCGCCGCCGCGGTTCGCTGTTTGCCCCACGTCTGCGGGGCGGTGCATTTCGCCGCTGCTGGGAAAGGTTACGGCAGCACGGCGGCGGCGGCGCGGTACGTGGCCGGGAGGGCGGAGCTGACAAGGCCGCGGATGGGCGGCGAATAGATTGCACGGACCGCATTCTGTGATGACTCCGCGTTGCATAGCCCCGCCACTCGGTGAATTTATTTTTGTTTCGTTTTTTTTTATTTTTTTATTTTTGTGCAGTTTTTGCTTTGTTGAAATTGATGAATTTAAAAATCTTGTTTTTCCCATCGGCGCTGGGAAGAAAGAGAGAGAGAGAGAGAGAGAGAGAGAGAGAGAGAGAGAGAGAGAGAGAGAGGGAGAGGGAGATATTAGATGGAATCGGCCTGATGACGTCGACTAGCGCAGCACAGGGGTGTGCGTCCCAAGACAAAGCAAAATTGAATTCGGCTGATCAAGTTTGCTTTTTTTCCCCCCTCGTATTTTCTCCCTCTCTCTTGTGCGGACAGTTGTTGGGCTCTTGATGGCAGATAGCTGGCGCCTGCGGAGGGAGAGAGAGGGGGCGTCCGCCATGAATATCGCATGATCCCGGCGTATAACTTGGAGAGGTTTCTTCATCGATACGACACTTGTGCCGGACGCCCCCTCGACAGCCCCGCCCGCCCAATTGTTTTTTCCACCCGTAAATGCGCTGGGAAAAACTTTGCTGATCCCAAACAAGGCCTGGCTTGGCGGTTATGAAGCAAAGCAGCCGAAAGGGGGAAAAAATAAAAAAAAATCCTCCTTCTCTGAGGGAAAAAAAACGGAGAGAGGCGAACAGACCGCCTTATAAGACGGGAGAATTACCACTGGTTGGACGGCGACAGGTACTGTACTGCCGAACTTGTGCCGCGTGTCCAATGGGATAGAACGGGTAATTGCCGTGATGGGCCACCTGTCCCCTTCACCTCCCCGCTCGCTCCGCGTGGCCCCGCGTCCTGGTTCGGTGCCGGTCCGGGCTATGGTCCGGGCCGCGCAGCCGGCGCATCTGTGTGTGTGTGTGTGTGTGTGTGTGTGCCGATCACTGCGTACATGCTTTCCCATTACGCCCGCCCAGTGGTGTACATGATCTCATGGTGAGATCCCCCCTCCCGCAATTTGCGGCGCGCGGTGCTGTGCAGGCAGCCTGCGGGGTACGCGCGGCCATCCCGCACGGCACCTTTCCTCTTTTTTCTTTGCCGCGTCGTGGTCCGTGACACGGTTTTCGGGCATAATTGTTATTTGCATAATTTGCAGAGCGTTATGTGGCGCAGTGCCCAGCAGCCCCGTGTGTGTGTGTGTGTGTGTGTGTGTGTGTGTGTGTGTGTGTGGTGTAGATGAGGAGGGGGGCGGTTGTGAGGAGATGGCCAGGAGGCGCATAGGGCTCGCAGAAGTGCGCAGATAAGCGCCGAATTTATTTGGCCCGGTCCTCTTGGTCAGGTGCGGCCAGCCTCGTTGCCCGTCGCCAAGCGCGGAAGGAGTTTCTTGTCCGGCCGCCGCCGCCGGGTTTGTTGCCTGCTGTAACCCTGCACGGCCGCCGTCGTAGACCCCCCCCCCCCCCCCCCCCGCGTTGACTCCCTGTCGGGCAGTCGTAAAGGGCGGCCGCAGTGCGTCCAGCGGCGCCTCCCACATACCGTCCGAGGACCCTCCGAGGACCCGTAGGAGACACGCCGAGGACCCGCGGAGCGAAGGAGACGCGCAGGATACCCGTAGGAGACCCGAAGGAGACCCGAAGGAGACCCGAAGGAGACCCGAAGGAGACCCGAAGGAGACCCGAAGGAGACCCGTAGGAGACCCGAAGGAGACCCGAAGGAGACCCGAAGGAGACCCGTAGGAGACGCGCCGAGGACCCGCGGCCCTTTTGAAACGGCCAATCAATCCGGGCGGCGCAAAACGAATAGCGGGGCGTTTTACGGCCGCCCTTTATTGTGATGCGCGCCTGTTGCCTATCCGCTGCCGCCGCCGCCTGGAGCCGCCTGGAGCCTCCTGGAGCCGCCTGGAGCCGCCTGCGGGGCTCTGCCTCGGGGCCCTGGGGTCCTGTGCCCGGCCGGGCAGGGCTCGCCCCCCACCACAACCGCTGCCGCCACCACTACCGCAGCCGCAGGTCGGCCGCAGCAGCTACAGCCGGGCCCGCCGCCCGTGGCGCCTCCGCTGGCCAGGCCTGCAGCAGACACGCCGCGCTGCACCCGGCAAAAAAAAAAAAGTTCGCTCGATGCTCGACAAAAAATGGCGGCCCCCGCATATGCGGCATGTGTCTGCGGGCACTGAGACGCAGAGCGCCGTGCCCGGTAGGCCGCCGCGGCGCCCGCGCGCTCGCGTGTCGTGCGGGCCGGCCTACCCCGGCATTCGCAGGCGCTCTGCGCGCCTCCGTGCGCGGTTGGCGTTTTGCGGGAGAAACGAAAATTACGGACGCACTTTACGGGCGGTGCCTTATCGTCTCCTCGGCGGCATTAACTGCCGTCGCTGCGGTCCCCGCAGGCCGCGCCGCGCTGCAGGCCGCGGGCCCCGCCGGCTGAGGCCTCCGCTCAGGTGGCTCTGTGAGGAGCCGGTTTCCGGCAGCGGCTGCAGCGGCTCGGGACCGTTGCCGCCGGCCTGGTCCCCGGCAGCCTCGGCGCGGGTCGACGTGCTCGGTGGCGGATTATCGCCGCCGAGCGCCGCGATGGCGGTCGGCCGGTCGGCGCCGACGCGGCCGGCACCCGAAACTGCAGCGCGCCGTCGGCGGGCGTCGCTGCGGGACTCGGCTCCGCTCGCTGCGGTTAAGATGTGCTTCCCGTGGCTTTTAGTGTGGCCCGCAAAAAAAAAAAGAAAACAGTGAAGGGAGAAGAGAGAGAAGTTGTTGCCCTTAATTGAGTTTGTTCTTCACCTGGCGGCGCTAATGGCCGGACCGGCTGTTTAGATGGTAGTCCGCGATTAGCGAGCGGAGTGCCGATGCATATCCCGCCCAGCGCGTTGTAGCAACAAATTGTCTTTTGGCCGCGGTGCGCTCCTGGGAATAAATCCTATCGTGCTCACGGTCGGCAGCGAGACGCTTGCGGAGATTTCTGGCGGGGCTCCTGACGTCCTGTCGTGTGTCGCTGCACTGGCCCGCGGTCACGCGCCGAAATTCAGTAGGACAAATATTTCACATGGCGATGGACGATTTCGTTGGGGCCCACCTAAAATTCTTTCTTGTATCGAATTTCACATGGTCGACCAAGTTTGAAGACTTTTTAGTTTGTGCCTACTCACAAGCGCCAGATGACAGTTTTTTGGCGTGTACTCGCTGATTTTTTTTTTATTTTTTTTTTTGCTTCTGGGCCCCGCACTGGGGCCTGCGCTGAATGTCAAGGCGCCACTGTCTGCCTTAAAGAGCCTCGTTACAAACTCGGTCCCGCGGCCGGTCCCGCCCGGCTCTGCCCGCGCTGCCTGCGCTTGGGTCTGCGACGGCGCCGCCGTGCTCCGCGCTGCTTCACAGTGTGCGGAGGCGGTGGGGGGGGGGGCACCGCTGGGCGGGGAGGAGGGGGCTGCGGCTCGGACGACACCGTCTGCCTGTAAGTGGGCCAGTGACCTGGTGGCGTCGTGCCCCGCCGTGCCCCGCCGGTACCCTGTGTACGTGATTGCCCCCTCCCTCCTCTGCCCCCCTCCCACTCTTCCAGTATCCCCCTCTCACTCTTCCAGTATCCCCCTCTCACTCCCACCCGCCTCTGCCCCCCCCCCCCCCCCCCCCAGCTCCTCCGCGTATTATGTGCGAAGATCCATATGCATATGCGCGCGAATCGGTATGCGGGCCGCGGTCATACGGACAATATGCGTCCCCTCGCTCTCGCTCGCTCCCTCCGTGCCTTTCTCTCTCACTCACTGTGTCCCCTCCTCTCTCTCTCTCTCCTTCTCTCTCTCTCTCACTCACTCTGACCCCTCCTCTCTCTCTCTCTCCTTCTCTCTCTCTCTCTCACTCACTCTGTCCCCTCCTCTCTCTCTCTCTCTCTCTCTCTCTCTCTCTCTCTCTCTCCCACTCGCCGTGGGATGATCCCTCCCGTTCGGTATCCGCACGATTCCACGCCCGTGTTCGCAGAAGGAGTGCTCATGGCATTTCCATCTATTCGTTTTTATTTCGCTCGCTCCTTTTTTTGTTCCGTTTTATTCCACTGCGAGGTCCGATCCGCGCCCGCGTCCTTTTTCCGAAATGAGTGTATCATCATGCGTCGTACGGGACGAGAGATTGGCATTTCAATCACGTCAACAGGCGGACCAGACCTCTGGCGCACGCCGATGTGCACGCCATTTATTTCTTTGCCCTATTTTCTTTTTTTTTTTTTTTTTTTGCTGCTTTCCTTTTTTCCCGCTTCCGCGGACCTGTTGGCGGGCGGGCGGGGTGTATTTGTTTCCGGAGGCCGCGGAGGCGATGGGACGGCGGCGGCCCATCGCCACCTCGCCGGCCGGCCGGCGGCTCTTTAATTGAATTAACAGCGGGGCCCGCAGAGTGAAGGGAGCGTCTCCCGTGGCGCGGGGCGGCGGGGGGGCGGGGGCGGCGGGGGCGGCGGGGGCGGCGGGGGCGGCGGGGGCGGCGGGGCGGCGGGGGCCACTGGGTCAGCGTCAGGAGGTCCGCGCCGGCGGCGCCCCCTCGCGGAAATCAGCTAATGGCCGGCGGGGTCATTAATAACGCTTGTAAACATCGATAGCGGTCTTGTCGTAATAATGGGATCGGCGTAAAATGACCGGCGGGCGGGAGGGGCGGGGCAGGTAGGGCGCGCCGCCATGCACCGGCGCGGCTGCTCTTGTATTTCTGCAGCGCCGCACATTAACGCGGGCTGCGCGAGGCGAGAATGTTGCGGGAATCGCTGCATTCGCGGGCACACACACGCACACACACACACACACACACAAACGCCGCGGGACTGTCTGTTTTCAATGAAATGTTGTTGTTTTTCTTTTTTTAGTGAAACAAGACTG